>JAVSBS010011099.1:0-31080 GCA_033124195.1 Coracias cyanogaster
TGAGCTCCCTGTAGGTCATCTAGTCCAAGACCCTGCTCAGAGCAGTCTTAATTAGATCAAGTTACTTGGGGACTTGACCATCAGGTTGCCTAGGGGAAAAAGAAAGTAAAAGAAAACTGGTCCTCTAAACTTCTGGGATTACTAAGGAGTAAGAGTAATTTACCATGCAGAGAAATGGACTAAAAGCTATAAAAGAATATTGGAAAAAGGTTTTATTTTTTAAAGTACAAGAAAAATTAAATGTAACTGTAAGAATGAAATGACTAACCATATTCCTTAAACACTGTCACATCTAACACAACAATCTGATTATTGCATGATTAAAATGGGTCAATATAAAACAAACTTCCCTGTGAGTTATTAAAGATAGCCACCCTTTTCTTAGAACTGCATAAAACAAAAACAAACACCTCAGAGATGGATTCTCACTGCACTTCATAAGAGTGTCTTCCTTTAAATATGAATAGAATAACACCTTCAGGTCAATTTAAGATGACACAAAAGCAGACTTTTATGAGCTTGAGTGAGCAAATTTTTATACATTTGCACAATCACCAGCATGTGAAATCTTTAACTCAAGGTTACATGTAATATGGCTAACAGCAACTTCACAACCTTTGCAATCAGGGCCTGATTGCCATCAAAAGTGTCCTTGTAGTTAAAAATACAAGTTTCCCAAAAGTTACCAGGATTTATGGGCTAAGAGATTTGGCTGTCTTTGGAAAACATTTATAGTAGGGCTTGTAACAAGCATATATTCTGATCCACTAGGAAGGAACTACAGGATAAACTTCTGTGTCTCTCTAGACCAGAGGCCAGAGTAGAACATCATAAGGATTTCAGGTGATCTTAAATCTACAAATGTATACCTGTTTTGTTCATCCAATTTTTTTTTCACCCTCATTCTTCACCCTCAGATTTGCCCTACCTAACAGCAACTCAGCAGATTCTCCAATAGACATGGATTTTTTTCCATAGCACTTGCTGAAGAAGTATTAGCATTTAAGTGTCAACCTCATTTAAAGTTTATAAATCTTAAACTGCTTTGCTATTCTCTGTTTGAAGGGGGGGGGGAGAATACCCTTTAGTTGACTATGGTTACCATGATAACAACTGACTCCAGAAATAAGGCAGGGAGAAAAAAAAAAAAAGAAAAAGAGAAAGCAAGCCTAGATTTTTCAAATAAAAAGAAGAACCCAGGAGCCCTGGAAAAAAGTTCCAAGCACCAGGTAAATCAGAACGAAATAATGAAAACTGGCAACACAAAGCAGGATATTTCAGTCTTCTCAGAGTCTCTGCTGAATGTAAATCAGGAGATGCAGACACAGGTAAACATAAAGCTGGATTTCACTAAATCTATTGGAGTGCTACTACGGATCAATTCCTTTTCTCAGCTTCTAATCTCCTAAAATAACACATCTTTGCTTTAAGGTCTAAAGACCTCAATACCACATTCTTAGTGCAGGACATGGAGCTGTGGAGAATATTCCTTTTTAATCCTAAGCAGACTCCTTGTCTCCTGGTAAAGCAGTACTATGTCTATCCCTCCGATTTCTCATGCCAGTCACAGAGTGGTGCCCTATATATTCTACAAGGTCTCCAGAAAAAATGCAGAGAACATGCTGCTGTTATTTGCATTTTAGCTACACTGTTCTGCAGCTTTTTCACCTCTGCAACTCAGTGAGCGTTTGGATAAGTACACAAGTAAAGAGATTTTCTGAATATGTAAAATCTTTACCCTTTAAAATGTGTGACATACTAGCACTGTCAATTCAACTACAACTTCCATGCATGCCTGGCTCTTTAGTCAGCTAAAAAAGCTTTCAGTTTAGACTATAAAATTTAAAAATACTTCCATTGCTTGTTTGTTTTTCCCAACTAAATAAAGTAACATCCTATACGGGAGGTGAAAAAGAATGTGACATCCATTTTACTGTTTCAGAAAATAACCATATTACTCACTATATGTGTACACTAATGACCTTGGATATGGTTGAAGCCAGCTTTTTTATACTGTCCAGTGACCTAACTTTCTGTTCATCATCTTCATCATAGGCAATTTTCTAAGTAAAAACAATTCTTCAAGACAGAAAATTAGAACGAATTTTCCTTTGTTATAAAAGTTAATCATGTATGCTAACTTGTCTGTGTTAAATTTATTAAAAAAATCTATGGTAATGTTCAGAGAATTAAATGTTATGTGAAAAAATATTAACATTTATATAAAGTCTGCACAGAAAAGTCCTTCTTTATACACTGGATGGAATTTTATGACAAATGACCTTCATGTTAGCTCTGTAACAAAAAGCCAAAAAAACCAGTTGTTTCAGATCACAGATTGCACAGTAATCATCTTCAACAATTATTATTACACATCTTTACACTGAGTGAAAAATTAGGTGCTTGTCCTGGGATTGCATCAATAGCCGTCACCTCTCCTCAAAGCTCAACAGCAGCATTCCCTAACCCTATGTACATATGTATTGCAACTGCAACAGATGACTACTTAAAGCAGACTAAAAGCAACGCCCGAATTACTTTTTGGGTAAGAGACTTGCGGATTCATTTATACTTATATAAGTTATAAGCCAACCTTAATGTTCCTTCAGCGCCAACAAACTTTGCTACATGATGCTATGATCTTTAAGATGTCAGTAATACAAAATGATATAAACTAAATTTCAAGAGGTAGTGCCCTTCTGGTTTTTCCTTTCAATATTAACATTGGCTACTAATGGCAAGAGAGCATGAGAACAAGGAAAAACAAACTACAAATATTCAAACATCAGAACTTTTTTTTTTTAAACTGGTTATGGGCTTTAAGGATATTACTCATTTAGAAATTCCCACTGAAAATACTATCTTTCTTTCGTTAAATTATTATCCAATTTCAAAAGTTGGAGCTTAAATCATTAGAGCAGATGCTAAAGTTTGCAATACTGCCTTAAACTGATACACAGATTCTTTAACTCAAGCTCTGCCAGTTTTTATAGCAGCCAAGTATTTCCAAAGAATCCAAGTGCAGTATTGGCTTTCAGAATTGCGATTCTGGAAAGAGACACGACTGCCAGGTCCCCAGCCACGTTCACCTCCTTCTCTGTGCTTGGCTGATTCTCACAGCCCAGCAGCATCCCTACGCAGATAAGGCCAAAGAGGAGCAGTAGGCACAGAGCGAACAAGGATACATTTCTCACTAAGTGATATTAAGATAAGTTTGTCAAGTTTATACTGCTCTCAAATTTATCATAGAAAACCAATGTGCATTTGTGGTTTTGTAAACACAACAGGCTGTGTGCTCTATATACTGATTACCCTACAGAAGTTAACTCAACTGTGACTTATTTTCTCCATCCCTAAAATGGATGTATTATAGCATAGATCTAAGATGGAAACAGACCTAATGGACCATCTGATACATGACAAATACCAGTAACCTGTGGCTCAAAGGCTGATGTAAAGGCAGACAGAAAATAGTTGAGGACATGGCAGTACTGAAGGTTTTATAGGAGTTCTGTACCTTATCTGTGAGCCTCCAGTGAAATACACACCAGGAAAGGTAGGATATGGAAAAACTATGTGTCATACATATCCCACCAGATATACCAATCTGTACTAGTGCCATTCCTCCTTTTGTCCCTAGTCTGACACCACAGTTTGTAACTGAAGTTTCTTACAAATCATTCTCCAGACAGAAGATGAGATTCCAGATACAGGTTCCTGCATCTTCCTTACTTAATTTAAAAGGCTTCCTAGTAGGACCGAACCTGTTGCTTTGACAGAAAGTACTTCTTGACTTCCAGACTCAGGTAACAAAGACCGTACTTGGGAATGACTCCATCTTCAATTTTATTTGGAAACTGTTCTTAGGTTGAGAATTCAGAGAAATTAATGGTCTAAAAAAGGAATTATTCTGTTTTAAAGATAAACTACAGATACATACAATTCCTGTGTGAGAGCACCCTATGATGTGGGGAATCCAGCTCAAAGTATTAATGTGTACCTGGGGAAAAAAGCAAACTAAAAGCACAGGGACAAAGTCATCAATGCGTTAAGCCACATTCCTCCAATTCTCTGCTCTCATTCAGGAACACTCACTCCAATCAGAATGAGGTAGGGCTGGAATACGGGAGGCCTACCTCCAACTGCATAGTTGCTCTTGATACAGGAGGCCAGGGGTCTGCACCCTGAGCATCAGCAGTGGTATTTGAAAGACAATATTTTTATCGAGTGAATCAAATCCAAAAGGGCACTTAAAAGTGATGAGCAAAGTGGTGTTTCTAAATGAAGTTTAAACCAATATCGACTGGTTTTATCTGAGTAACCCCAGTGACTCACAGCTGCAATGTTCCACAGCAACACATCCCACTTGACTTGCATTGGCATCTAGAAAGTGACAGGTTTTGTAGCATTTTCTGTTCGTTACATGAAAATTATTAATTATTCCTTAACATTTCCCCTGAGACTGGTAATTTTCAGGTGCTAACAAATGAATCATTCTGGTAAGCAGAAACATCTCAATTGTTCATTCCAACTTGGAGAGCTCAGCATTATCAATGATACACAAAAAACCCTGCAAAATTTCAATGAGGTGGCAAATAGTAATTACATGTGTATCAGACAGATGCATGCTCAACAATGTAATTAAGTCATACAATGAGGAAGTTTCACTATACAGTTTACAATAAGGACTTATTTCCTCTGGAATATTCTACGCTGACTGCAGTACTGTTTAAATTACTACTGATTTATGTAATCCCATGTTGGGTATATATAACACAGTTTTGAACTACAAGCACTTAAATTTCAACTATCTTGTCTAAAAGTGGACACACTAGTGTAACATTTTTTGCTGTAGCAGCACATGCATCCAGCAAGGATACAACACAAAGAACAATGCCCCATATAGCAACAAGGAGGACTAAGCACTTGGTTGCAGAAATGATTTGTGTGGTTCTTCATTCAATAAAGGAGCACCATGCTCTTATCATGCACTCCTGTTGAATAACTGAAGGGAATGACGTATCAACTGCACATAGACCACTCTTGCAGCTGAAGCACCATGCTCCCTGCTTCCATTATCAATTCATCACTCTTGAGACACTCTATATAAAGAAACAGAAGGTCCAGCTTAGTGCAGTACAAAGGGGATAACGTGTTTATTCTGTACCAGTGCAATATTGCTTTGAGAGATAATAAAGAACTAAGGGATGGATGTTGCAAGGGTTGTATGTATTTCCTTTCACTTTAAAGGGCACAGACTTTATTTGGTTCAAGCCGTTTACCACCAAAAATAAAAATTTCACTTAATCAGCAACATTAATTGTAAGATGTATGTTCCACTGATAAGAACTACCAGAAATATATATAATGGTTAATAAGAGCTAATCCCTTCCTAAATTGACATTATTTTGTATATAGAAAACACATTTTAGAATTACCAACACTATTTAGACTAACTACACCAGATATCCGCACAGCTTTTACTCTAGAAGTTATCCTGCAGATTCTTTTATATCATTTGTCATGCACACTGCCTTGAGAAAAGGAAAAAAATACATTAAAAATGTTGAGTAAGGTTTTCACTTAAAAATACAGATTAACACTAAGCACAACTAAAAATCTTTAGCCATTACTGTTATAGTCACATGCAAAATAGTGAAGTGCAACATACAGCATAACAGATTTTTTTACTATACTTAAAAGAATATATTTTAATTCCCCTTTATTTGATATATCATTCAGTGACAGAGTAGTGAAGAACAGAAGAAGACACGTGCATCTTCAATACATACTTAAAATATTACTTGTAAAGCACTGCCTTTTTGGCAACTCCTTCACTGCTAATTCCACTGAAGTGTAAAACAACATTACTGTGAATTCTGATGTGCCATAGTCTTTCCACCTCAGGCGATGATCTTATACCTCATTAGCTAAGTAGGTCTGAGCGGGATCAGAACTGAAAATGTGCAAAGAGGTCAAGATTCAAACCTGGAGGATATCTGTGCATGAGAAGAATTCAAGCACGCAAATACAACATTCATCTGAACATCTCTAATCCGCTCATTAGACACAAGGACCTGCACTTTCTTTCATACACCAGAGCAAGCACCATGCTGAGACTGTTCCCTCAAGACCTTCTAGAGATCAATTATTCTGGTTTTTATTTTTTGGTCTATTTAACATGATTTTACATGATACATACATACATTGATTTTGTATACCATTTCTTCACTCAAAAGCATTATCTCCCTTTTTCTGCAATGCTGTCTGACGAAATTAAGTGAATGACGCAAAGGCACAGGCATAAACCAGCCAGACTGGAGATTCTCTCAGAATATTACAAATCAGACCAGATATCCTCTCTGCTACTACAATCAGATTACTGCTAGTTAACTACTAGCTGTTTCCCATGTCAGCTTTACCCTTATTTGGTCCTGAATGGCTGTCACTTTACCTCACCTATACTTATCCTAGTCATCACATTTAAATATTAGTAGTTATTCAGAAGACTTTTTGAACCTATGTAGGATATCTTACATTCAGTAATTCAGAATGTTCCTTACCCAGAGATGGAATATTCTTTTTTAGTGCAAGCTACCTCGACCTGCAGTTCAAAATTTTTCAACTTTAAATCACATTATTCAACGCAGTAGTTAATTACATTTAAAAATCAATAATATTTCATTATGTCTGTATGTCAGAGTTTCTCTCTTCTTCTCAAGTAGTTTTGAAAAATTGTATTTTTAACCTTGCTTCCACTGTTCTTTACCAAGCCTAGCTATGAAACCTATGTGAGTTTTGGAATTACATTGCTGCCAAAAAGTTTGTAATGAAAACTACAATCATTCATACTTGTTCTTTTTTAGTTACGTTCTGACATCATTTAGCGTCTGCCCATTTCCTAACATGCAGCGCTTTCAGCTTTTCCATTTTACCTATTTATAGTTCATCCTCATTACTCCCTGTCGCGGTCCGGGCGCGAAATACTATTTCAAAATAATGGGTCAGTCTACCACACTCCCTTTTTTATTTACTTCCCTATTTAATCACATTTTTTAATCCAAAGAAGTTTTCTTCCATGATTAATGAGTTGTATTCTTCGGCATCTAATGAATTGGACTTGCACAGTTCCCATTTACCATTGGTATTCTCATATTTCAGTATAACTTCCCACTCCATTCACTCCTAACTGCTTTCAATTTCACATACACATATTTATATATTAAACTGGCAAGCATGCCATGTTTACCCAGTAACATTGACTACACTGTGTTTTCACATGTCAAACAAAATTATCATAATCACCTTTAATTCAGTGATCAGTGACTTACATTAATGGTAGCACGGCAGAATGAGAGTCTTCTATGTAATCTAAAGTAACTGTAGTCTTTTGCATAAAACACTAACTAAAGAATTCATAGGATGTTATTACCTGTGACAACACGAGTCCCTTCCTCATTCCCAAAAGGGATAAACAAAGAGGAATCAGTATGTAAAGTAGCATGCTACATTTATTCTACTCATCTTCCAAGGCAAAATACTGGGGAGAGGAAAATCCTGTGGTCGATGAGGAGTAACACCTAACTTAAAGGCATGTTGAGGAAACAGGGCTCCACAAGAACCAACTACTGTGCTGAACTGGAAACATCTTCTCATGTTTCAAGAGCTGAGATATAATCATATAAATATTCTTCTTGTATACAACCCTAACACAAATTGATGCTCTATATCTAGAGTCTAGATCAAAAGACGTTTGGATTCTTACCACAGAATTTTCTCAGCCTTATTTTTTTTTCAATATTGAAAAAAATATTGAAAACCAAAAAAACTAAACCAACTAGAAAGAAAAGTTTTACTACATGTACTTGTACTTTACCCTTTTATCATAAAGGCACAGATATGCTAATGTATTTCAAAGGATTTTTTTTAATTTACAATGAAGAAAAATGTAGCATTAGTGAACTAAGTTTCCTAAAGGTTTATCTTAAGTTCTATATTCCTCAGCTGTTAGATTCCATTTTGCATATAGTTCAAATACAGTTGTATGTTCTGTCAGCAGACGCTGAACTTCAGTAATGAAGACAGCAAAATGTGTGCATACAGGTATAATAGCAATCAATTAGTCAATTTTACAAACATGAAGTTGAAAGGGATGGCTGACGCCATAATACCAGAATCATGTACACACACTTCAGAGGATAAATAAAGAGGAATCAGTACGTGAAGAAGTGTGCTGCTTTTATTCTACTCATCTTCCAGGGCAGGATATGGAGGAGAGAAAAATCCTGTGATCCACATGCTTCGGAGGATAAACATTCCCCTTCTAGCGCTAAGGCTTCTAAGTGTCTAAATCACTACTGAAAAGAAAATTTGGTATCTTTGAAAAATGTTACTATATATATGGTAATAACATTGTGTTTCCAAAAGCTGATAGAATAACGATTTAATTACACAAGTACTCATACATTAGTAACTTGCATGTGAGTAAGCTCTCTGCATAATAATATATATATATATCTATAATACACATTGATAATAAACAATTATTATTGAATGCTTGTAATTATTTTCAGGATCAAAACCCTTATTAAATATTTAAATTAAACCCTTATAATATTAGTAGTCAAGATGGACTTATATATGGATATAGTGAAGTTAAGTCCTGTTAAAATTGGTCTGTCTTGCATATACAATGAGACAATCTAAAGAATTATCAGTGTAGGGCCAAAAAGGAGATGAAAATGTGACGCTACTACTAATACTTACTAGATAAATACGAACAACAACAACAGAATTCCAGAAACAGCATCGCTTATGAGATACAGTGAACCTACCAAATTACTGAAGTGATAGGAAACCCAAAGACATAAGATGTTTGGCTGTCTCTGGGCTAATGACCTGAAACTAATCCCTAGGTAACAACCACCATCAAGGGACTGCAGTAAGAAAGAACATCAAGTCCACTGCCTCCAACTCATGTTAGCAACAGCAAGGCTGAGCTCTTTCCAGGAAAGCAGAAAGAGGAGTTACAGGACAGGAACCATTCAGCAGGAGCAGCCATACAAGGACTTTTGTTGACTTGGGTTTTAAAAAGCATACCAAGAGCAGAGAAACACCATCTCTGTACTGCCTGTTAATGCATTAAACACTGGTCATGAGAGAACCACCTCTTTTTCAAGTCTTCTAAAACTGCAGAGTGATAGGAGGTAAGGAAGTACGAAAGCTGAAATTTTTATACTAGTGATCCATCAGCGAAGGATTATTTGCAATGGTATGAAAACACGAATAGTGAATACAAGTTTTTAAGTGTTTACAATTTTTTTAAAGACTTTTATAGGACTGACTAGCATCTTCCCTGTATTACCTACCAAAAGTGGAATTAATAAAATATTACTTCCTGAAGTGAAAGTCAAAGCTTACCCCCATGATAAATTTGAAGAGCTGTGTAATTAATTTCTTAGAAAAAGTGGTCTGTATTTGTACTGCATTAGAAATAAATTATGAACTTAAATGTCACCTTGAGGGGGAGGGGGGAAGTAAAAATATCAATTAGATCTAGAGTATAAATACTTACAGTTTAAACAGGATTACACTGCTTGAGTTAGGGTAGACTTATGAAGTATGGTTTACAGGTCACACATGATCTCAAATAAAAACAATCAGCAAAAATTTGAATTTACAGGAGTTGGGAAACAGTTTTTTCCAAAGGAGGCATCCAAAGATGCTATGCTTCAGAGGACATCCCAGTCTGATTAAAGACTTGTAAGAGTAGGCTTACAGAGTAATCCTGATACTTCTGAAAACTCTCATTCCCAAGCAGAGACTTTTACTAGTGGAACAACACAGTCATCAGCACCGCAACAAAATTTTTTAAATGGTCTGAGATTGAAGCACAAACCTTGTTCTTTACCTGTTGCTGTACATGTCACTAAAGGCTACAGGGAGTGTCAAAGTAATCTACAACAAAGCTTTAAAAAGGGTAAGAGACTGAAGCACAAATTTTGCTCTTTACAAAGAGCAAATGGCATATATCCCTATATGTCATTAGAAGCTCTCAGTAGTATTGCAGAAATTTACAGATTGTCTCAAAGTTGATAAACACTACTGAGAACAGTAATCTCTAAATATTTGTTTTAAAGACTGCTGAGGGTGAGTTTTGTACACTACCAAATACTAGCCTGGGTCATATAACAAGTCCTCGCTTTCAAATATCTCTGTATAGCTGGGAAAACTTGAACGTTTCAGCCTCTGCTCTTGCATCATCTTTTCACTTCGTCCACTATGCTGAAGAATCTTCTGCTACCAAGAATTAAAGCCACAATAGAGGAAGTCCCTTCCTTCGTTGCTTTCAAAACAGAACATCATAACAGCAACAAAATAAGAAACACAAAACCAAGGTGATAGCCTGTGCAGTGGAGCAGGCTGGAAGCCCAGCTCTTACAGCCCTCCAAGCTAACCTAGACTCTCTTCTGCAAGGAGAAACCAAACTGCAGCAAGGAGGACTTCCCCTGGCTAGACTAAATCTTGCTACACAAGAAGAAACGTTTGTTGATCTTCCCTGCATTCTGCAGGTTTTTCAACTAGGTGCTATACTCAAAAGATTTAACTGAAGTTTTTGCTTCAGTATGTTAGGTCAGCATTAACGTCATTGAATAAATAGAGCTCTGTGGCAACAGGGGTGTGTGCTTATTAGAAAATACTTCCACCGCAGAAGATTGAGATTGACAAATATTCTCAACTGATAAACTGTAGAAATTCTGCAATCGAAGCTATACACAGCCTGAACTCAATGTTGTTCATTCCCAAAGGCAAAAATATGTCAAAGCATTTGTGATATCACCAACGCACCACCCTCTCCCTGTTAAAAAGCTGGACTTCCATGTCCTATTTAAATCACATGCTTTTAGGTAGCAGGGCTCTGAGACACTCATAGTGCTGCTAAATTTAAAGACTATATCTGTAAAGAAGTTCCAAATGTGTTTCTCTGTTGTTAGGATCAAAGTAACACTTCCCAAACTCTCACTTTAACTCAAACAGCAACAATGCCAAGTTTGCACTTCAAGCCAAATATTCTTGTACTACTAGTAACAGTAGATTAATCACTTAATTGCTTTAATAAGTATTTCTAGCATTAACATGCTCTTAAAAGGTGTCTGCTATCAGCACAGCCACAGGTAAAACGGCAATAGCAGAGAGATCTTCAGATGACATTAAAGATTTTTAGTTTGCACTTGATGCTTTCAGCAGGCGGGTGCAGCAGGAAGCCCTGGGCCTGTCAACAGGCACCACAGACCCCTGGAGCATCTGTGGGGGTCAAAAGAAAGGGGTGGATGAGAGCACCACACTGGTCTTCCACATTAGAAACCGAGAAACAGTTTTGCAATCTGATACTGTAAGAAGTTGCAGAAAAACAGGAAAGAAGCTATTGGGCAAATACCACCAAAGACAGGGAAGACATAGGTTTAGATTCATTTTCTGGCTTAGTAAGGGTTAATATTTGCTTTTGTGGGAAACAAAGGCTAAAAGACACTTAAAGCTACCATTTGGGTATAACCAGTTTAAGAAAATTATATATTCTAATTTCTTATAAAATTTTAAGCATGTATTAGAACATAAACCTTAAAAAAACCCCTAGGTCCGCCAGGGAAAATTATTTCTAAAGAAGAAGATACACATTTTAACATTCACTCAGATCTTAGGAAAATATATGTTTGCTAGCCAGTTCACACTGTATTTCAAAGAGAATCCATCACCAGTATACGGAAACAAATGAAGGTACAAATGAAATGGCATCATAAACCCTACAACAATAATTGCAAGTTCTAACCCTATTTCTACAATCTGTCAGGTGCAGCACTGCTAACACTGTCACAGCTGTATCCTATAAAACACATGGCAGATTGTTTCTTGCAACAACAGCCACCTAGACGCTTCGGTTATAAAGTAAACTCTTGATCATTATTACTTCAGATAAAACTTTAAAAGTGTAAAATGGCTTATTTTGTAGTTTCCTGTAATAGCTCACCCATGCACTAATTTCTTCCATCTATAAAGATGATTTCTAGATCATTTTCCCTGTAGCTTTCCCTTAAATATTATTCACTCAATGTACACATTTCGTTTCTTCGTAAGTTTCTTACTAAAAGCATTTTTTTCTTAATCCTGCCTACTGCAGAGAAACAGCTCCATAGCTAGTTCCTGCTAAGGGAAAAAAAAAAAAAAGAGATTACATTTTTATTAGACTCTTCCCAAATGTATTGGATTTTTTTTCATTCCCATTTATCAATCTTCAAAAATAAAGCCATTTTATACCACGTTTGCTATCTCTATGATGACATTTGAAATATGCTTTGGGATACCCGGCTAATAGCAAAGTTCAAGGTAGCTGCTGGTTTTACATTCAAGTAATAGACTAAGAAAAGAACAAATACAAAAAATTAATCTAACTCCAGTTTTATTTTGCACATAGGGAGGGCAGAAAATATGAGGAAAAGAAGGTTCCTTTTCTTCAGGCTCTGTTTCTCTGGGTATTGATGAGCGTATGTTCTGTCTGCTCAGACATGCCGGGAACACTTTCCTTCACATTGTGCAGTCAAAAAGGGAAGTACTGAAGAAGAATTTGAGGATTAATCAGAGTGTTTATGGAGGTTATCTAGATCATGATAGATGTGGACAACATATTAAGCAAGTTACTGTGGCAGCCAAACTCATCTGTTAAAAGTAAATTAATGGATAAACAAACTTAAGTTCCCTTTCACATTGATTTTTATCCAGCTGCAGTGGACTATAAAAGACCTATCAGGGAAAGCTATCCATTAGCTGTCAACTCAGAATGCCTTAAGAAGCACTTGCTAATCCTCCAATGATATCTCACTAAATCCTAATCTCTACAAATTGTTCTTGGAAGAAGCATTAAACTAGTCATCAAACCAGGTCTTTAATGCTTCTTAGACTTATTCAACCTGTTACCCATTTGAGATCATACAAAGCACTAAAACTTTGAAATCCAGTTAAAGTCAATAAATCAGATGGATATTGTCAGCTGCAGGTCTACATCCTCCTATGTTTTGAATGCTGTAAAAAAACAACCAAACAACCTGCCACAGGAAAATGGACCATTATAATAATTAAGAAAAAAGAAAATTCACAAACGAAAACCCTCTTAAGATTCATAAAAATTAAGAGACTACTGCGGTGTTTTAATTTTCCCTCGCAATATGATCTCTTATTATAAAAGGATATAAAAAAACCTTTTACGAAGTGGTGGAGATATTCATTAAAATTTCAGTGTTTGTATCATTCCAGATAAACAGTATAATGAAAAGACATTATTTTTCTCACCTTGTTAAAAGCTGGATTCTCTCACCTAGAATTATAGTAGATGCAACCACTAAAGCAGGTAGAGTTAAAACACTATGATGTTTAATAAGGTTCTAAGATTAACTTAGCATTTTAGAAAGGGAGAAAACAGTGATGGAACTTGAAAAAATACAGAACAGGGATATTAATTCTACAGAATAACTGTAAAAATTTTTATGTCTCCCTCATGTTTTCAAAGGAGAATTCTTTTCACTTCCCAGTGCCATAGAAGTAGTTCACTTGAAGACTTTCAATTAGAGTTCTGCTGAGAGCAAAGAAGTAAAAATTACTGATTGCAGATAGCATCTAAAAAAGTCTATGTTCTTCAATGGAGACAAACACAAGGTCACAGGGTACGATGCTAAAGCAGAAATCATCAACTACACAGCACAGAAAACAAACGCCTAGCAAATCATAAAAACAGCAAGACAACAACAAGAAAGAAAGGATGCCAAACGGATGCAAAGGGCACCATCCATTCTACCTAGGCACCCTCAGAAAGAACAACAAAAAGAGCTCTGACTGCTGCTCAGATCAACACAACATTCATGTAATTGGAATTACAGCTCTCAGATGGTCAGGAAGAGAGATGCAAAAAAACCCAGAAGTATCCACAGCCACATGTGAACTGGCACGGAACACGAAGGTTAAGGACTTCCTTATTAGAAGGGCTAGCTGCATGAATACATCTACTTAAGCACTGTGCAATGCTCAGGAAAATGCCATGTTTATGCAGTATCTTCATACCAAGAATGCAATTTCAGGAATCACAACATAGCATCTGGGAGATAAATCTATATTGCCATAAGAAAACACTAATTTCTGGGGGGTCATTCTCAGATATTTTATCCCCAGGTGTAACAGAAAATACACTCTCAAGGTGTAAAGATAATGTAAAGTGATGCAATGATTAAGTGAGAACTCCAGCAGATAGGAACTTGAACATTGTTAAAGCTGAAAAAAGTCTTCAAACTCTTCCTTATGAAGTAAGGGAAAAAAAGACTCAGAGAAGAGTAGATAACTTGACAACTTTCTACCTGATTGATGCAAGCAAATACAGAAAATTCTACCCCACTGTGGCCATTTAAAAGATCACAGAACACAGTAAACGGGGAAATGTGATTGTATTCTTATAGTCTATTATTTTGTTACTTCTAGCAGCAAATCTTTAGCGCATTAAACAGCTGTGTCTTGGAACAGCAAGAAAAAGGAATCAGGTGATCAGTTTTGACTCAATCTTCACAGAAAAACAAAAGCTGATTTAAAACACCGGAGTATGATGTAGTTCAGTTATGGCAGAAAAGGGGGATGACAAGGAAGACAACAGTGATTACAAATAATAGGTAAAGCTTTCCATAAGACTTGGGAAGCTGGAAAAATAGAAAAAGGAAAGAAATTAAATGGAAGGGGGAAAGCTTGAGAATATAAAAGGCAAGAATTTTGAATAACATTGTAATCATGGAATTCTTCCTCTCCCTAAGAGGACACAGTAGGGAAAGACAGCAAGTTAAATGACAATATATCCTTTCAGAAATAAAATCTAGCCTGAGCAAATTATTCAGGAAACCAAGAGGATTTTTAAAGCTATTAGGTAAAGGCAATAAATAAGGCATTTAAGTGTATCAGTCACAGGAAGACTATGAAATAATCAGATGTTCCACTAAAAGATCAGGTATTAATTATGGATACTGCAGATAAATAAATTACTTCTGTGCATTGATCTTTACCACACAATATGATGGAGAAACATCTCCTACAAACTTTATATTTCCAGTAGGAACCACTTAGAAAGAAAATGAAGCACTTACATAAAAGTAGTATCAGGAAAAGGCTCTAGAAGATTATTTTCTAAAGTTCATTGCAAATTCCAGGGCATTTGCCGAAAAATAAAACATTATAAAATTAAAAAAAAAAAACCCAAAACCAGAAAAAACATATAATAACAAACAGATATCAAACGACACCTCGACTCTCACACGGGTGGGCCAAGATATTCCAAATATACCTCTCTCCAAAGACTTTCAGAAGATTTGTGTAGACCAGAAAAGACCCCAAAGAGTATTTCTCAAAATTAAGCATATTTATTATATAAGTGTTTTTCGGCTTAACTGAAAGTAAATATTGAATTTCCATTTTGCTGTTGCCTGCACCAGTATTTTTGAGTCAAATGCAGCAAGTGGCAGAGAAATGGAAACAGAGGTGAGACAGATGTTATAGGGCAGGAAACAAGCAAGACACAATGCCATCACTGGACTTTCATAGTAACTACACAAAAGACTCTGAATTTAGAATTCTCCTCTTATCAGGCAGAATTTGAAAAGATATGGCTGTCTTTCATGATCTATTTTTTGAGAACTAGAATTTTGGATGGAACAATACTAAAAGGATAAAAAGAATGTTGTGAGCATCATTATGGTGAACAGAATCTTTTTGGGCATGATTCTCTGTTCACCGAGACTCATGGCAGCTTTTCAACAGGGTTCAGGTGTGGTGGAGCACAGCACACTCAGGTCGTGGTGCCAATGAAATGTTCATTCAACTCAGAGTGCAGAGGCAGCACCAGCTAGCTCACATTACTTCTCCCTCTTAGGTAGTGCCACCCACCCCAGGAGAAACCCTAGAAGAAATACTACAGGATTCTACTGCAGAGCTTAACAGGAATTTATCCCAGACTGTATCACCTGATCGCGGGCACACCACATTGTCCTGGGGCAATTTCCTTCTTAGCTCTTCAATAATTCATTTACTGGCAGGAGTTTTATCATAATAAATCAGGCCTAAGAGAAAGTATCCTAGATCTTTACAATACATACAGTTCCACTGGCTTTTCTGATCTCCTGAGCTTCTAAATCTGTCTTCCTCATTCCCTCTGAGCGCAAGATCTCTGCTCATACCTCTACTGTCCTGTTCTCTCCAAGGATTTCTGGAAAAGCTTAGCTGAACAGCAACAATGGAAGAGTCAGCACTGAACACCGAAAGCACTCACAATTTCACTGCATCAGTGAAGCACAGGTAGCATAGCATTTATCAAAAACATGAAATGAGGGAAGACAGCTTCTGTCACGTTTATTGCGCACAAGCCCTCTACATAATAGGTCACTTGGGAATAATTGTCACATGCCCCTATTTAAAGGATTCTACAGTCCATGCACTTCAAGAAGCAAATACAGCAGAATATATTAGATTTTATGCCTATTTCAAGATTAAGATCAAAACCTCAGTTAATTTTTAAAATGTGCACTACCAAATCCTTTGATCATATCTTCATTTCAAATAAAAATTCCAAATATACTGCATGATATTTTTATAGGTGTGTTTACAAAATCATCTAAAAATCACACTTTCTGCAATGCATTTCCAGTGACTATGCATATTAGTTATACAATCCACTGCTTGTGTCTATGAGAAGTCAGTCACCTGGTAGTTTCACATGGTTTAAAGAGAAATTACCTGGGACTTTGGAGAATTGTGGGATATTTTTCTTCTGAGTCATTTAATAAAGAGTTTGAGACCTACCCTTTTTAACAAAAATCCTTATCAAGCAATGACTCTGAAACCTCTGGAAATTCAGTTCTTGTAGAACTGTTTCAACCTGAAGCTGCAAAACAGTATGACTTCGTTTTCTGAAAAACGGACACTTTTCAGAAATGGAGATTTTTGAAGGGAAACTAACCACCCATGCTTCTTACACACAAAAAAAATACTAGGCACAAGCAAGACTGTTTGGGATACTAGCTGCATCAGCCATTTCTTTCACACTAGAGTAAATATTGGGTCAAAACAGTCATAGAGGATTCTCCAGAATTAATGCAGTGATTGTTTAGATTATAAATGCTGTCTTAATTTACAAACTTGAGTAAATATTAATTTATCTCACAAACCTCATTTTTTACATATGCTTTCTTTTTAAGACCTGAAGTTTACAGTGCAGCTTTCTTTACAAATGAGAAATGTACTTCTGGATCTCCAAGAAAATTCCATGGCAAGGCAAACACATCAAACTGAGATCCTCACAAAAATTGTTTTGCTTCTCCTAACGCTTATCTGACTAGCAACTGAGGACCCTGTCACGTGATCACAACTGAAATATATGGAAAGGAAGGGGGCATATCACTTTGAAAGACTGAACTTTTATGTTATTTTTAAAGGAAAACCATCTGAAACCAAAAACTTCTAGTGCTTTGATGTTCACGTAATGAGATTACGATATAAGTGCTACAAATCAAGACTGACAGAACCACTGAGAGTTATGCAGAATATAAAAATGCTGTCAAAAACCTTCTGCACAGATCCTAGCCAATCTTTGAGAAAAATGGGTATTCCTGTTGGGCACACCTGTGCCAGACTGAAGGAGTTTGAATGTGTCCCATATCAGGCCACATACAGAGATTCCACTGACTTCAGTAGTAACAAATGAAGATCAGAGGCTTAATGCACTGTGATTAACATAGCTTTAGTACTACTTCAGCAGAGACAGGATCAGTCCCCCAGACCGTTACCTGTAGTCAACCCCATGACTGCCTGGGGAAAATACATTTCATCTTAGGTGGTGTACACCATATACTCCGGTCATAAATAGGATGTTGAGCTCATGCTGGTTGTTAATTATACAGATCCATTCATTTATTACTCCTCCTTGTTTTCAATCCATTTCATTATCCTATTTGCAACCAAAATACTCCCAGCTCTCCATTCAAACAGCAGATTATGCCACTTAATGGCAATTAAATGTCCTAAAGGCATTAAAAAAGCTATTACCAAAACATATTTTCAAACACCGATATAAATCATTTCATATAGGCTTTGAAATTCATAATGAGTGAGCCTTCAATGTGAATGTCTGTATCGTGGTCATACGTCTAGGTATTGACAGAAAATTAATCTTCAGTAATAACTAAGAATATTAAACCTTTCTCCAAACTGCTAAGACAAACTGAATATAAGATAATTTTAAGATGACAAATAGGTTCTTATTTACCTTTAGTAAATTTCTCTGACACAAACATTGTTTTTAAACCCCAAACCTAATGGCAGGATTAAATAAACAAATAGGACAATACTTTGCAAGCTTTACACTTATCTATTTACACTTCAAAGCTAAACAGAGTAGCTCAAGTTATGAAAAACATTTTCAGTTAACTATAAAAAAAATACCTCGAACCTTGTTAATGTTAGAATCCTACTATTGGAAGGAGGTTGAAAAGTGAAAAATAAATCAGTTACATCACCTCACCAAAGAGACACAGAAAAACATTTGCCAAATTTTCTCCAATTGTATTAGTTGATCTACTAGAGTATTGCTCCTACAAGCCTTGTCTCGTTCTTCATCTGAGATCCTCTCTAACAAATACGTTATTATTCTTAGAACACATTTTTTAAAAAGATATCAGCATAGCTACATTTAATAAAAGTCAGCTATGAGCAAATACAGAACAGACCAGGCTAAGCAAGTCACTCCTTTGTAACTGTTTAACTGAAATGTTAGCTAGACCCCACTTATTCTCACTTACCTCATTGGGTTTGGATTTGGCAAGGATACCACCTACTCAGAGAGCATTCTGACTCTATCTATAGAAGACCAAACCATACTGAAAGTGTTCCTTCCTTTTGATGTGAGATATGGCAACAATAACACTTCAGTTCTAAAATATAACAAGATAGCAATATAAAAACATAGTAGTTACTAAAATTCCCGGTGACAACTGACTATAAAGCTAAGCTAAAATGATTTAAGTGGCATTGTTATAATGGCAGGTTTTAGTTTAATGACTGCCCCAAATGCAAACCTGATGCAACTCACTCCAGGACAAAAATAAAGAATTACGAAACAGAGTAACTGGCTTGTTAGGGTGTCTCATATACAGCCCTGCTTTGCTGTCAGATACACTCTTCTGTTACCCAGGGACATAACTTGGCTGTATTTGGACACAGGCTTTTGAATCACCTAAAAAAACAAACAAGCAAACAAACAAAAACTTCCATCCCTTCTTCTTTAACACTAAAGTCTAACACTTTTCACTGACAGAAAATTATTGAAAATGGTCATGCACAAACCAATGGCACAATCAAGAATACAAGATACTTTCTGAAATTTAAAATAAGACTTGTAGAGTGTATTTCCTTATCATTTTTTTGAACATTCATTACGTTCAAAACCTCTTGCTTCTCATCTGTACCTCTTCACCAAGTGTTTATTTCACAAGTAAGAAAACCTGAGCTTGAGGAAAAGAAGTGACCACTCCTGATCTCCTCACTTTCAGTAACCAATAATCTAAGGTCTGTTACTTTCATTGAAGTTTGAACAACTTTTGGGGATGAACTGCAGACTAATAAGCAAGCTGAAATTGTTAAAATGAAGTCATTCTATAGCAGTTGTCACCCTTTTTCTGCTGCAAGTGGTAAGTCAAGGCAATTTCATTCAGTCGTAACAACAAAGGACAGAGCTCCAAAGATGATACTGCAGCACCGAAGCTTATTCAAGCCTGAGCACTAACTTTACACAAAGTATCTCCATCTAGGCACCAAGAGATAAGCTTTTCCAGTACCTACTGGGAAAAGTTATTTTGTTCTGTAATGTAGGAAATCATTACACAAAGTAACTAATGAAGACATGAAATAATGTTGAATCTCTGATACTACAATCTGGGGGGTTGGGTTCGTTGGGTTTTTTTTACATCAACCTATTTTCCATAACTGCTACTGAAATATTTAACCTAATATCCTCCTATTTTCTTTATTTATGTGTTTTTATTATCTCAACTTTCATTTATGCACAGCTGAACTCAACTTAGCAGCTTTTAATTACCTCTTTGCCAATGTGGAGCTGGACCAAAATCCGGTGATAATTAGAACAGCTTCATTATCTTTGGACTCTAAATTCTTTAGCAAGCTTTAATTATTAGTGCTCATGTAAAACATTCAGTCCAGTGACTGTGGTCTATCCTGCTTCCTGCCATGATTCTTACAAAACTGCATAGCAGCCTACAGCTCCCACTGAATACTCAGTTACATATGACCTGAGTTCCTCAGATTCTAATCCTATTTCATTACACAAAATTTAGTAAATACATTTGTAAGTAGTATTTGTTAAGGAAAAACAGTCTATGCTGTCATATAGATTGTATTCATAAACAGGATTACAAATCTGAAAAAACATTAAGAGAGTGTTAGAGTGTTAAGCGATGGTTGAAAAATAATCTCTAATTAAATAATTCAAATGTAATGTATTTAATTAATTAGATATAATCTAACAGTATCTTCTTAAAAGCATTTCAAAAAAATAAGCTCCCTAATAAACCCACACTGCTTTTAAACAGAAAAAAAAAAAATATCTCATGGTATGCAAATAAAACGTCTCACAAGAATTTTGAATCTTTTTATCACCTAGCACTCTGCATTCTCACTGTAGGACTCATCCCACAATAACCTCTTTACAGTAAGGACTTTTAGCTTAGGCTTGCCTGATACACTTCATTTTCTACAGGTACATCACTCACCAGCCAGGATGATTGTTAAAATCAGAGAAAAAAGTATTTCAATTAATATCAAATTTGAATAAATATGTGTTCATGTTTCCAAAATATGCATTGTAAACAAATCGAGAATGAGGACCCACTACTCAGCAGCTCCTCAAACTGCGTTTGCTCACATTTATAGATGCACCTTACATCAGTGAAGCTGTGGCTGGCTACAAATCTGCTGCATCTGCCACGGTAATAGACAATGGCTTTTGAAATGCATGTACACACAACGTGTAATCAAGCCTTGTAGTACATCCAGTTACTGAAATTCAGTAGATAGAGGTGATCTCTTCAATCTCCTATAAAATAACAATTATAATATCAGACTCTTCTTTCTTCTCCTCTTAAATATACCACACACTAACATTTCAGCTTTATATATTCAGATTAAATCCAGTCATCCAAGAAATAAAACTTGTAAGAATTCCCTATTGCAGGCAGATATTTCTAAAACCAATTTAAAATATTAAGTTTCTATTCTTGCTTTTCATTTAGGAGAAAGTAAGCCTCTGCAATGAATGTGCTCCAGATATGAAAAGGTATTAGAAACACTTCTTTCCCTCTGTGCTTTTGTAGGCAACAAGGATAGTTAATGCTGACAGAGCCAAAGCAAAGCCTGTGTCTTCCCAGATCAGGTCAAACTGTGCTGAAGAGCTTCTTGTGCAGAAGTGCAGGATGGGTACAGCTCACCTCGTTCTCTCCATTTCCCATCCACCACCCTTCTCTTAAGGCAAGGAGACAGTGGTCACCAAGTGGCAAATATTCTCTTTCCCTGGTAGAAATGAGCCTTTGGACTGCAAATTCTATCACTCTAAAAGTGAATGTGGCATTTTCTGTGTTGTTTTTATCATAATTATGAGCATCGAGGTCATCATCTTCACAGTGTAGAAGGTAACTAATTGAGGCAAAGGCACAACCTCCTAACAGAACAGCTTTGAGGAAAAGAGAGCTTACGTGCAGAAGTATATAGCCTCAGTTTAGTTGCAGATTGCATCATTTCTACATTACTTAAAAATGTGTACATTATAAACTCAGAAACAGCATTCAATGAGTCTCTTCACCTGTTAGATACTACAATTTATAACTGGTTTAGTTTGCAACCTGTATTTTTCTGATCAACATTTCTGACTGATGAAAATAAATTACAACCAACTTTATTACATTGAGATACAGTCTTATAAATAAGCAACTGCCCCTGTGAAATGTATGGTATGCTCTATAAACATAAGTTACAAAATAAAGATTGAAATCTAAAAGCTAAAGAAACCCCAGCTTTTTAAGGACAAAAAGTTGTTGCTGCATGTATGTATGCATGGAATTTTGGCTTTTTACTTATTTCTTTCAAAATTAAAATTGAGAGGATTGAACTTTAATGCCATGACCCTTATGTAGCTGGACCGGATTTCAGGCTGAAGACTAATGGAGTTTAGCAACTTAAAAAATAATTATAAAAGTATCTCTACCCTTCTAAATCAGGCACACTAACATTCATCAGAATAATCCTCCCAGTTAAGAAACCACTGCGCACTGAACCCTGGCAGTGCAAAGTCTTCCTATTTGATACTGTTAAATGGTAGGAAGATCACCACACCACTGCAGTGCAGCTTATCTCTAGGTTTCAAACTAAAATTCCGCTTCTCTTCCGTAAATCCACTGACAGATTGAGCAAGAAAATTAACTTCCTCTCCACACAACACAACCCTTAAAAACACTAACAAAGCACACCCCTTTGGAAGACAGTTAATAGATTTTTTTTTTAGCAAATATTACACAATCAACCCCAAGTCAAAACTTCTGGGATAGCTTAGTACTATTTTAATGCTAACCCTCTGACCACTTGTACTGTAATTCACCAGGGGAGAGGAAACAAAGATTCTCTACATCTTTTTTTTTTTAATATTCAACAGTATTACTCAGCCACTGAGAAGGTTAGCTAGCTACATCTTTCAGAGACTGAGCACACTACTGGAAATGCTATTTTATTATGCATTAAACTGGGAGACACAAGCAAACAGTAACACTGCACAATGCAGCACAACTTTGCAGGTTAGCAACAGTTTCTCATACAAGAATTTTTGGTTTTGTTAAGATCCTGATTACATTTAGAAGCAGCATAGCAACTGCAGGCTAGATGATACATTTCCTACCCTCCTTGCCAACCACATTAGAAAAAAACCCTTGTCACCGCAGTAAAAACAGACCACCAAAGCCCTTCCAAGAGAATAACCCCATCTTATCTCAAATGCTCGCTTTACAAGTTCTGACATCAGTGAGAATCATCAGATCTGGAAAACAGGCTATTAATACCCAATTAATGGTTTGCTGTTACACAGTGCTAGAGCCCCTCTATCTGGTAATAACCAGCAATCAAGGCTCAGTTCCTACTGAACTAGAATCTTGAACCTTAACAGTAATGATGCTGTGAAATGAACCATGTGAAGGTAATTTCATGACTTTTGTTTCTGAAAGTAACTAAATCCTAAAGTACAACTTGCTATCTCTAATGCTTTAGAAAACATTTTCTATTTATAAGCTTTACAAAAAAGTCTGTGTTGGCATATATCTAGCTGAGGAAGTAATACAGAGAAAAACTACAAAAATAGAAGTAGTATTTTCTAGAACAATACCTTTTTTTTTTTTTTAAATGAGGCAAGGAAATCATTTCAAAATGATGTGCTAAAAAATACATGACCTATATGTCTTGTGACAGTCTACAGTTAAGCAACTACAGTCCTCCAGAACACTAAGATTTTACTACAGAACTTATTTCAGGCAAAGAATTTACAGGATAATGGCACAATTTTCACGGTAGTGCTAAACACACACACACAAATAAAATGCACTAATGGAAACTCAGTTCTAACAAGCATACTTAAATAACACTGACAACCTTTAAAAAGCAGCATTTTAAAGCTGATGTACATTCATTTACACAGGCATGTTTTGTAAGCTTTCACACTGCAATCTAAGACACAGTAACAGATTTAATCACACCAGATGTTCACATAAACTGACCCTGATTCTGCAGATGCATAAATCCACAAAAGAGAAAAAGCATCACTTGTACACCCTAAATTGGGCCTATATATTTGGAAAATTGGGCCACATAGCAGTCTCATTATAAAAACCACAGACTCTAAACTACTTAATTCAGCACAACTTCTACACAGAATACCATCAGGATATTTCTTCCTCAGTCCTTTGATAACAAAGTTTAAAAATGCCTCAGTGAAAGGTCTTTTCATACAGATTAAAATACCAATTCATTTTTCTACAAAAAACACCTTCTGCATTAACAACATATATGCATTGCTAATATTCATCTTCCCTTGAACTGTAAAATACAAGTGGAAGGGTGGAGACTGGGACACAACTACAGGGCCCTTAGAATTGCCAAGAGATTAATTCAAATTTTAAATGGAGGGGAAAAAAAAAAAAAACAAACCAACAAAAAGTAACAAAAAGAAATGGAGACACTAAAGCAAAAAGAGGCTTATTTTACAGGGACTAAAGCAGGAATTTCTTCAGGTATTTCAGGCCAAAGTTACAGTTTATCTTTCTACCCAGATATCTTCTTATTGGACAGCAAGCCTCTCCATTCCACCTGCGCTTTTCCCAAAGGTTTAATTCTTGTAGAAATATAAAAATCAAACTACTCCGAGGAAAAAACATCAATCAATTTAGACTTAAAAATCAGTTGCTAAATATGACATGAAGTGAACTATCTTTGAGACTGAACAGTTTGTCTCCTATAGTCAGCAGTCATCAGAACTACACCACAAAATAAAAAAAATACTACAAATCAGGAGTAGTACGTTGCAAAAAAAAAAAAAAAAAAAAGACCTGAAGGTCATGGAATCCTCCTATTTACATGCTACATGAGAAACATAGCTTTGGAAATGCAAAATACTGCCCTTGGAGGACAGAAAAGATGGAATACCGCAAGTGTTTTGTAAGTTTGACTTATTTTTATCTATGTTTTTAAACATTGAGTAATACTGAGCATAGTGATAAAGTTTCAGAAACAAACATTTAAACAGTTAGCAATAACCATTTAGAAAATGTATTTTTCCCTGCTATCACCAATTTTCACCAGGAAGAGTTGATCCAATTAGGTATTTCTTCTGTGAAAAGGACACTGAAATTTATAAATGCAGTTGCTATTTTAATTTTCCTCATGGCTGCTTTATTCATTTTTCTCTTCTTGAATGCACTTTACCAAGGGGCCCAGAAACCTGTGTGATAAAAAGTAAAAACCCACTGAAAAGGTACTTCTCCATCTACGTGCATTTACTTTATCTGTGTGTTACCTAGAAGCCATTTGAATGCTCATCCTCTGCCTTGTCCTGGTCAGAAGTGCCCTCACCTGGCAAGCCTGACTGCTCAGCCCTAACAGCAAGCTACTTTCCCCCACTGAAGATTTACTTTACTCAGTGGAGTGGCTTGAGATCAGGTATGAAGGGGAATGTAAAAGTATGGAAGCAGGTTTAAGAGCAGTCTGCCTTGGAAATTTACTTCTGAGCAATGAGAAAGCACAGCTCCAGTTCTGATCTGGAGCACAGCCATCTTATTAGATGACGCTTCTAACCCTCACCGTATCGATCCAAGGACTAAGTCCCTTAGAGTAAGAAATTATCTCCATAGGACAAAGTATCTCGTCGTTTTTCCTAACTGTGTTTTATCTGCTCTTGTAATGCAGAAAAACAGTAACAGTGACAACAAATCCCTTCCACACAGCACAACCTGAAAGAGACTTCCAAAATTTTAAAAGGTGTGCTTTAACTTCACATTCAGTCTAGTTAGCGACAGTGAAACCGCTTGGTTTCTTTTCCCAACTACATTGCAAGGACAAGCACCACAACCAAAGTAGATGTCTTGCTTAGCAAGGACTGGTCCTGAAGTTACTACAGTCTTTGAGGTCCTGATCCTCTTTGCAAATGGAATGGGCTGCCCAGAGAGGGGGTGGAGGCCCCGTCCCTGGAGTCATTCAAGGTCAGGCTCCGCGAGGTCAGGCACCTTTCCTTGTGCAGTTTGTTTCCAAACAAGTTATGGAAGAAATCAGGAAAACCAGATTCTAGTATCTTTCAGGTACTTCCTGAAAGCCACATGAGCTATAGAATTTAAAGATGAAGTCAAAGCCAAATCCATACCAAGCCGTGTATTTACTGGGCTTTGCAGGAGGTTTCAAAGCAGTGAGTCACATGATAAATATGCTGCAATGCTAGACACTATACTGTAGATAGAGACAGGTCTTTTGCTTTAATTTTTAATTTCCATTTTCGGTGGGTTTAGAGAAACCACTGACATTACTTTAGCATAATACTTTGGAATGAATCAATACTTTAATTTAATAATGGTATTCTGTTGTCAACATATAATATATCAAAATGTCCTTGCTAAATGCTAAAAAAAAAAAAAAAAAAAAAGCCAAATAAAATACAAGGCATTGCTTTTGCCAGTGATCACAGGTGAAATCAATGTAATGAGAATCCTCACAGCCCCCAAAAGAATTTTCTTCAGGGTTAAAAGACAGCACGGAGTCATTTCAGCTACACCCCTTTCCCTCATCATACCAGTTGCTGTGAAACTTCTCCCAGGTCATGGGAATCCAACAAACACTTCAATAACAGGAACAGAGAGAAAATAGATCCAAATAGAATCAATGGATGTATGTGTAAGTAGGACTTACTTAAACATTCCACTTCCTTATGAAGCATGCTAGTTCCTAACTATAAAGGGGATTATATGGAAAATGGAATTAAGTCCAGAGTCATCCAACTTAATTGAAACAGATGAAGTTATATCTGTAAAATACGAAAAATAAAATTACACTAACTTCCACTTCAGTGGTACGGTGACAATTCTGTATGTTTTTATTTTTATCCTGATGGTAGCCTTCCTGTTGACAAGTATTTAAGATGGGAAACACAAATCACGTCTGTGGTACATTGACTCATGGTATGTGAACAGAAAGTAAGTGGAAATGAGGAAGAAGCAAGCACTTTTATAACTCCCAGTTGTTTCAGTATTTTCTTTCAATTCAACAGCTTTGGATGCATTACAAATTGATAAACGGCATATTAATCTTAGTCAATGCTAAAGGCACGTGCTTTACAGTCATGTGGGCTCCCCTCAACTTCAATGACAGCTCATGATCATAATGTGAAGTGTTCACAGATCCATGTCATTTGTTGGCAGAACATTTTAGAGCTCTGGGAAGAGTAGGTCTGGTTTTACTACAGTTTGGCACCTCCCACAACACCCTCCAGTTGGTGAAAACCCCGCAGTTCCATCTAAGTGTCATCCTTAATGTGAAAAAGATATTTGAGTCAGTGCAAAATAAAACAAACAGCTTTTACCAAAATGTCAGTGTTGGTAACAGTTCATCTGCCAGATGCTTGTTACTTGAACCCATACTGTGCCTACCAAACAGACAGAGGTATGACTAGGATAAACGACTGGACCAGAAAAAAATCTTTAAAAGGAAGTCAAAGTATACTCAGGCTACAGTCTGGGCTCATAAAAAAAGGCTGCAATTGGACTTCACGAGACATATTGATTAGTAGTTCTGTAACATCTCTTTCCCTGGTTACTATGCATTAGTTGAGCCCCACCTGCCTGACCTCAGCTCTCTGCATTAGCCTTTGGTCATATGAACAGAAGAGAAGCCACAGTGCTATTTCATAGCTGAATTCACACAGGAATTCTTGTAAGTACAGTATCTCAATTTAAAGATAATAACATTACTGAAGAACCCAGAATACCATGAAAAATGCATATTGGAAAAATCAGGGCATGACTCTTTAGAAATGAAACCAATGGCTTGATAAAAATAAAACCTCACTGGTGTGTTCCAGTCATTTGGCTGATTTTTGTGATCTACAGGCTGGACTATCCTTCTAAATCAATGATTGATTTTTATGTTGAGCACTGGATAAAGAGGCACATGCTGAAAAGCCATAGTCTGTGTGTGATCATGAGAAACATACGCAGGTACAAGACAGAGCGAGATTTGATGAGTAAGTGGCTTTTGCTTAGTCAGAACCTGAAGGATCTTCATCAAGAACTTTCAAAACATCTAACAGATAGCTTGACTTTGAGTGAAACACAACCAAGAATTATTGTCATTATGCACACCCACAAAAAGAGAGATTTCACAACATCTTCTCAGATGAATACACACACAGTGAAAAGCCTCTACCAACATTTACTTCAGGTGGGCAATCATCCGGCTTTCTGGAGAAGTAACTCCTGATCTGCCTTCCATTTTCCCAAGTCATATTTTGAGCCCATTTTAACACATTAAAAACACTTAAATAATCTGCAACATGAATCAGTTTAAACAAGCTGCTTCTTTCCTCAAAAGCTGTGAAATGCTAAATAACCTATGACTCCCGCCCACATATGCGACTTGCCAAGCCAGAGGATCACACAAGGGTGTGCACTATTTTGAAAGCTGGGGACATCAGATGTGTCATGTAAGATTTGTATTCACACAGCACAATGGGATCCATGACTTCCATTTCAACAGCAGCTGGAGCAACGGACACAGAAGGAACATGCAGCTCAAGCTGGGAAATGAGGATGGATTTGTTCTAAAAAATTCCCTTTCTTCCTAAGAGCTGATGACGGCAGATGCAGATACTTGCTTTGGGGTCACACCATGTCAGCAGTTCATGGCAGGAAGACTGCATTTCTTCTCCCCACCAGTGGATACTGCAGCCTCAGAGAATTTTAGATGCAGCCTCAGAGATGCTTAGATGTATCAGGAAAGTACAGCTGTAGGCTTTAAAAAAAATTTTTCCACATGCCCTACAAATTCAAATCCTTTTTTATGTAATCTATTTAATCTTCCATTAATGATAATCTCTGCTATCAATGTGCCCAAACAGGGTCAATTTCTGCTGGATTTGCACTTCTTGCATTTCATCCTATAACCGAGCTGTATTTAATGAGGGGAAACACCCTGCTGCAAAAGGTATTAGCAGTCTCCCTAAAACAAATAATAGTTCTGAGACTCTGCAACTGCCAGGAACATTTCAAGATTGTGGGTTTTCTTCTTCCTTTGTGTGTCTTGCATGGAGGAGAGTCCTGCCAGCTGAACATTATTTATTAATCAGGATATTCTTGCCTCCTATACCTTGCAAGGAGATAGCATAGAGGGGCGGAAATTGCTGTGGATTTCTCTTACACACCCAAAAAGATAGAAAGCACAGAAAGGAAGAGATTGCAAGGGAGCATTTAGACCAAGACAGATCCCACCTGGCAAGCCCAGGCAGCATTTCAGATGCACACAGGTCACAGCAGTTTAAAACACCCTGTAACATATCTAGTTCACACAAGGCTTGAAAACAGATACAGAGCGAAACTAGGGCTCCTTTTGCCTTTTTGTTTTTAGGAAGTGCCATACAGCTCCCTACACCTTAGTAAAATGGACACGGTTCAGCTCCACAAAAAATGTTCCGTCTGATAACATCTGAATTCTTTAAATTGTATCTACAGAGCAAGCAGCCTCAGACACACCTGTAAGGGACAGTTCTCTCTCTCATCTATTACTGTAGCAGACACAGGGGAAACAAGTTACTGCCTTGTTTGCTCTTCTGATTTAGTGACAGTTTTATTTGTAATCATTCCCAGCCACCTGTACCCCCACCCACCAACCCACGTCCAATTTGCTGTTCTTCTCCCGATTCTGTCAATTCACAAGATCAGTTCGCGCTGAATATACTATTTGCCCCGGGGCCCATCAGCAAATAGATTCAACGGACAAAATAAAGTTCAAATCACTCGCTAACAAAATCCTCTGACAGAACAGCCATACATTAGCATGCAAAAGGAGAGCCCTGGGCTGTAAAAGCAATTCAGGTGGTAGCATTCAACGGAATTGACGTTCCTAGCAGAAGCAACGAAGAGTTAATGGAGGATGCATGGCTTCTCGTTTCCTCTACTGCACCCAAGAAAACGCAGGTTACTATAATACAGTATAATTGAGCATTTCACTAAACAGCACTACACAGAATTCTTTTGGCACGGATTGCATTTGTCCTAGATAACCTTCACGAGAAGCTGAAAGTTGATGCATCCAGACCAAATGAATTTTCGGATTTAGCCCGAATCCGGAGGTTTGCGCCTGGAAGGGTGGGAAGAGCCAACCACCGAGCATCAATCGGGGAACTAGCCCCCTCCTCTGCTTAAAAAAAAAAGAGTCAGCTACGGCAAGACGGTGCTGTGGCTACACGCAGGAGCCGGGAAAGCGTTCGGCGCCGTCTGCGTGTTCGTGGGGTGCCCGGGGCTCCTTCCCGCTGGAGCTGCCGGCGGCTCTTCCAGGAGCCGGGCGCTGGGACGGAGCACCCTCCTGCAGCCCGCGGTCATCTATTTGAAGGGAGCCGACTGCCTGGAAAGCCAAACCCCCTTCACTTGCAGAGAGGCACCGGCACAACCCAGCCCGCACCTCCCGTGGTCCACTCTCCTCGCTGCCCCTTCCGGGAGCCGCCGCTGCCTGGGGGGGGTCATCAGTTGTCCCTCCCGCTCAGACACCTGCCAGCGCCTCCTGAGTACCTGCCGCAGACCAGCCTGGAAGGGGAAAAGGGGTCTGCGTCTTTCCTAAAAGGCACACTGAAATCTAGTCACCTCAAATGGCTGCTCCTGCCTCACCATCCATCACACAAGCGGGGAACTTGCCGGGGTGGGGGGGCGCAAGCGGGGGAGGGAGAAAAGCAGCGCAAACTTCGGAGCTCTCCGGCCCCCGCAGGGCAGCAGTCGCAGGGAACCCCGCATCTCCCCGCGCCTGGCGCCGCCGGCGCTCGCCGACGCCGGGTCTGGACGGGGAGCCGCGGGCGGTGCGGGCGCCCCGAGGGCGCGGGGCGGCCGGCGTTACTTACGGATTTTGGGGGTCGTGCTGGCCTCCGGCGTGGTGGTGGTGGACTCCTGGAAGGGAGACAAGGTCCAGGACGGCGCCGAGTCGTGGACGTAGATCTTGTAGGAAGAGGTAGCGTGTGCCGCAGTGGGCCAGGCGGGCAGCGGCGGGGTGCTGGGGGCGACGGGCACGGACGCCGCCAACACCACCGAGAAGGACCCGTCGGAGTGGGTGACGGGTGACGAGCCGGCGACCGGGGCGCAGAAGAGCTACCTCGACACCCTGCCCAACGCGCAGCTCACCCCGACCGACGACCCGACGTGGGACAAGGTCAAGCTCGCGGTC
>JAVSBS010011100.1:0-13732 GCA_033124195.1 Coracias cyanogaster
GCAGGTGAGGTTGGCCGGGGCTCTGAGCAACCTGCTCTAGTTGCAGATGTCCCTGCTCCCTGCAGGGGGTTGGACTCAATGAGCTTGAAAGGTCCCTCCCCACCCAAACCAGTCCCTGATTCTATGAGCTTCCAAAGGGCCAAAGCGTGGGACTGTGCCCAGTTACTGCTGGTTTTAGGGCAGATCTCTGTGCCTCTCAGGAGATGTCTCAGCTCCTGCTCACTCCCACCCACTCTAATGTGGTGCCTGTTTGTTTTGCCTCCGGCACTTACTACCTGCAGCTTGTAAACTAATATTAAAGTTCGACATGAGACTGCTGAGCTGGGGATTGAGTCATAAAAGCCTTTTGCAGCATGCACTTTACCTTGGGAAAAAAACCCCCCAACAACCCACCAACCAACCCCACATTCTGGGTGAGCTCCCAGCTGCATTATGCAAGGGATGTGCTGGGGTATTAACCCTTCTCTTCCTCTCTGCAAGCGGAGATTCCTGCCAGGCAGTGAGAGTCAACAGGGAGGATGTATATGTGCTGAAAATGCATTTGCAGAGCAAGAAACCACTCTTAGAAGTGAAAAGTGGGATATTTTAGTCTTTCATGTACTTAGAGCTCTCATTTGTACATATTTATTCCACTTGCATAAAAACAGTCCCCTGGAAATCCATATACCGATCCATAAACACAAAAATGGAAATTGAAACCTCCGCTTCCTGCAACAGTGGTGGGAATTCATCATTCTATGATTTATGCCAGCACGGAGATGAAGAGCATATATATGTATTCATAGAAAGTACTGATAATGTGCACAAATTATTTCTTGGGTATAAAAATACATTTATATTTACAAAAAACACCCCCACAGGTACATGAAAATGTCCAATCATATTCATGCCTTTCCAAAGCCCGCTAAAGCCAACTGCCATAAACTGCAAGGATATGGAGGACTGGAGGATTTTGGATAATATCTGGAGATTTTTAAAGAGGCGTCACTCCACAACAGCTTTGTTATGTCAGAGCACGCCTTAGGGCTAGACTAGATGACTTCAGGTTTGTTTTCTGTGTTCATTATGTAAAGCTTGTGCAATTCTCTCTCATTAACATGAGCAGAAATCAGGAAGACCTGACCCATTTTGGTCAAGTGCTCAGTTGGCAAAAGGAGGAATTATACACACACCCTCCACCATTTAAAAAGTAAACTCCTTTAAATCTCAATACAACCGGCAAGCTTCCATTTTCACATTAATTCAGAACTTTAAGCCTATAGAAGTCCTTGTAGATAGAGTGCTAGGGACACATAGACTTGGTAGAGTTAGGTTTATGGTTGTACATGATCTTAAAGGTCTTTTCCAACCTAAATGATCTTATGATTTTAAGTTGTGACATTCATCCCAGTGTCACCATTTGGTTTTTCTATTACTTCTTATTGCAGTGTCCCAGACAGGGATCACAAACCATTAAAAATAAAGTCTTTATTCTAAAAAGTCCATGATCTAGCTCAGAACATGCTTTACAAGTTTAGGCAGGCTGGCCTAAAACATCCACATTTTTCACTTCTGTCTTTATGACAAGCAACCAACCTTCCCACTACAAGGTTTAAGAGGTACAAAGCTCCACCTTGCCATGTTCTCATGGTGGGCAATGCCCCTGTCTCAACTGACAGCATCTCTCTCCCAGTTAGGACTTACTGTGCAACATGGCTCCTTTTTCCCTGGATACAATCACTCTGTGCTGAAAATATTTGCAAAAGTTTCACATGTTACTTTCTGGGTTTTGAGTGTAGAACAGTGATGGTAGTGAAGAAATCAGCATGTCCTGCATGAGCAGGCAAATAGAGTTCCCTTGTGTCTGATGTACTGGCACCTACACAAAGGGTGCCAGTACAAGGTGCCCCCTTGTTCTCCAGATGACAGAGAGAGGCTCAGACATTGCTATGGGACTGATACATGGATGCAGCTGCTGCTGCTTCCCCTGAACTCCCTCCTGCTCCTCACCTTGCTCCAAGAAGTGGGAGTCTGGAGGTCCCACCTGCATTGCCATGGTACAGGCTGGGAGAAAGCAGCCGAAACCAGTAAAGAGAATAATAGAATCCTCTGTTGGTTGGAATAGACCTTTAGGATCATCAAGTCCAACCATTCCTCCAGCAGTGCCAGGGCACCACTAACCCCTGGCCCTCAGCACCACATCTCCACGGCTTGGAAACCCCTCCAGGGATGGGGACTCCACCACTGCCCTGCCCAGCCTGGCACAGCCCTTCACAACAATTTCATCATGGGAAGGGTTGTGGTGTTCCCTCTTGTCCTACTAAACCTCCACCTCACCAACCTGTCAGCTATCCAAAAGCAGCTTTTTGCAATCCCCAGCAGGTTCTTGCCCCCAGAAGAGACCCTGGTGTGAGGGCAGAGCCAGCTGCCACCCGGCTGAAAGCACAGCCAGCCTGGCTCAGGTATCTGCCCTGGGGACCATGTTCTCTCTGCCAGACAGTCACCAGCCGTAACCAGGAGCTGTTGTTAATACCTCAAAGCACCAGCAGTACTAAACACCTCTGATTTAATTCTGCGCTTCGTGGCAGCATCTAAGTACTTCAACAAAGGAAGTTTAACTTGTTCCGAAGACACCGTAGTATTTTCATGCGGATCCATTTATCTTCACTAGATTCCCTTGTAATTTAAAACCAATTGATGAGTTGGGAGGAAAACAATCTTTATACCAAAGGAAAAAAAAGAAAAAAAAAAATCTCATCACACCAGCAACCAGCCTCCCTTGACCTCATAATTATGACCACATGTAACCAGAAGAATAATATATGCTTGACCATGAGCTCAGCTTGACCCATTTAACTATTAAGACAATGTTTTCACACCTGAAGCCATTCTTTAAAGGGGCTTTATGATGCCTATTCATGCAGCAGTGAATTGCACTTAATGAAACCATGCATCTCACCCTGGCATCCAGATTTTTGTTATTGACTTCAACTATAAATCTTTACATATTTTTCCTTAGGGTAAAGTATTAAGGAATCATTTTCTTAGCCAAAGTAATGACTTAGAAGATATACATCTTATATAAAGCATGTACAAGGAAGAGCTCTTTCCCTGTGACACGTTCTCATTTGTTAACATAATTTTGACAGTCTTATTCCTGAGTGCAACAGTCTGAAGATGTAGATGCTAAGCAGTGCTATAATTAGCACATAATTTGCTCTAAACTTCCCCTTCCAAACTAGTGAGATGCACACACTGAAAGACTGCTGGACTGACAGAACAGGTAGCAAAGAGCTCCTGAGTAACCTTGGCCAGGCTGCTGGCTGTAGAGCAGGTCTCCTTTGTAGGCCAGGAATTTGGGAAGTCAGCGTGGCTTTGCAGGCTCACAGCAGTGTTTTCCATCATGGGTGCCTGGGACAGCTGGGTTTAAACCTGTCATGCTCACATAAGACCAGAGTCCCAAAGCAGTCTCAGGTACCCAAGGACTTCCGGTGTTCCAAAGCAGAGGACCTGAAAACTTTAGGACACCCAACAGTGCTGCTGCTCACATGGTGCCTTCATGATTCAACAGTAGAGAGACACAGGAGCAGTGACCTCAGACCGGCTCTGAAGATGCCCACAGTAATTAAGCACAGAACACTGACCTTTTCTCTTCACTACTGTTGTAATTATTGTATAGGAAAAAAAAAAATAAAAATCAGACTTTCCTCCATAGCCCTTTTCAATCAGCTCTACTCTCCAGAAGACCTCGGAGGAAGGGGAGAGGAAAGTGGAGCTGCTGGTAGGTTCATAGCCAATACAATCTCATGATGGGCCATTCAAAAATAAAAGGGATCGATCAATGCAGCACCACATATTTTGTGATGAATGCCTCTATACATTTCACTTCAATTATTCTAATTAAATGAAAGGAGCTGATGAAGTTTACCAGGTGAGAGCCCGAAGAGCTGGGGGCCTTTTAGGTGCTCTCCTGTGTGGAGATGCACATGGTTGAAGCAGATCACTTTGGTCATTCTGGGAACTGCTTCAAAGCTCCTAGACAACTCAGGCTGTTTCAAAACCTGTCGCTGTGATGTATGATGGGCTGGTGAAATCCCCACCAGGCTCTTGACTCAGACCAATTGTTTACATCTAAATTACTTTTCTTCATTAAGCTCAAACTTTAATTCCCAATATATTAGATTTCTGTTGTTGAAAACAATAAGAAGTTCTTTTTTATTGGCTTTGTTCCTGCCATTATTAGATTAAGGATGTCATTAAAATGTTGTCAAGACTTTTTGTAAATATAGTTTAGTAGTTGAACAGACCAGATTTTCACATCAATTTAGAGCGGACCGAAAAGAAAAATTAAAAAAAAAAAAAAAACCACCGCACCCTGCATTTGAGAGCCCATTATCAGTCCATTGTGTCTTATCAAAGATGCTGTTTTCACAATGGGTGAAGCAGACCTGTGGGCAGGGCACTGCTGAGGCTTGGGACACACTCACTGTGCTGCTCAAACACCCCACAAACCAGACATTAGTCTGAGGCTTTGGTTTCTATTCTCCCTCCCCCTTTGCTGGTACATGGAATATAGAAGTAAACCTAATGCTAAAAAATCTTGCTGTTTTCCTCCGGTGGAAGCTCACTTGCCTTTGTTTCTGGTGAGCATATCAAGGTGAACACGGACTATTTGCCATAAAATACACAAGCCCATCTTTTCCAAAAGATATATCCAAAATGATGATTAACAGCTCCCATAGAACGACAACGCACACAAGGGTGTGATATGTGGTAGGAATTGCCTCGTGTTTTATCGCCAAGTGGATAAATACGTGCTAAATAGCAAAATTCCCAAGTGCCTGAAAAGCTTTGGGGCCATAATTTTAATACACACAAACAGAGTATGTCTATTACATATATACACACGCAGTTTTGAAACAAGTGCCTACCCTTGATGGTTTGCTGCAGAGGTGAGCAGAGACAACACCTACAGGGCTTTGAAGAGAAGTCTTTTAGGTGAGATGTTAGGCCTCACCCACTCACGACCCCTCACAACTGTGGCAGGCACCAGAAACCCAGGCAACGAACGTGAAGCAGCAGAAGACAACACACTCTAAACCCAAAGGCGAGAAGTTTCCTTCCTCTCAAAGCACACTTTAAAGTCTTCCAACATCTCCCAGGAATTGTAACAAAATGCAGTGTGTATTTGCCAACACATGGAAGTTCATGGAGAAACTCCTCTGAAAGCAACAAGTTCAGCCCATAGTTCTCATTCCCCCTTTCAGGGACTCCTGGCAGAGACCAGCCAGGAGGACACGAGGGCTTCAGCCCCCTTCTGTGTTAGGCCCATCAGACCACGCTCGACCTTCCCAACTGCTGGACTTTGATCCCAGGATCCCCACACTGGGCCAAGGAAGGACTCTCTTCCCCCAAGCACACCTGTGAAGGGCTGATAACACACAGAATTAACTAATAGCAAATGAACCGTCAAAGGTTATCTCTGCCATCCCAAACGGGAGCGTTTTAGGGGAAAGAATAAGCTAATTAGATCTACCTCCAAACCCTTATCGTGAGCCCTCTTCAGCTGCAGCTCGCGTCTCGCCGGCGGAGACCAGATTGCTCACTTGTGGAGCCAGCTTGCTGAAGAGCTGACATTTTTCTGTCGTTATTTTTAGAGCCTGTGGTCGATGGGCAGGGAATCCTGGGGGGGCTGCTGCATCCCTCTGCGAGGCAGCTCCAGGCACTCCGAGGCAGGCCAGGGGTGCAGGAGAGGTCCTGCCCTGCCCCAGGAACCCATCCCAGAGATCCCCCCCACCAGCTGGCAAAGCTCGGCATGGAATCAGGAGCGATTCCTGCACCTTCAGCTGCTTTGCCTTCGGTCAGGACCAGAAAAGTCAGGTGGGGAGGATGAGACTCAGCTGAGAACACCTGAGCAGGGGAGAGGTTTGGAACACCGGTTGAACGGGGAGCACCTTTGGAGGAGGACAGAGAAGAAACCTTGAGCTGTTTGCTTCTACTACGAAAAGAACCACAGGAACCCCCATCAAACCAGATTTTTGGGGGCTGCCAACAAACACTGCTGCTGCAGAAAAGCCACCACCCGCCTCCAGTGACCACCTTCTTGATGGTGGACAGACCTTGCCATGGCCGTGGAGGGGTCACAAACTGCACGCACCTCACCCAGGGAGGAGAGCCAGCTTTGCTGCCACATGGAAACGCTCCAGAACCCCTGCCTGGAGTTTGGTGGCATCAATAAACAGCAAGTCATGAGGCAGTGGAAGCCCAGGCAGGACATGGGTGGGTGCTGCAACGAGCAGAGCAGCATTTTAGAGGCTTTCCAGCGAAATGAACAACGTTCCAGGCAGCACACACATTCCTCACATGTTTGTGTAATACATTCATATGCTAAAACAGCCTCAACCCTACTTTTTTCTTTTTTTTTTTTATAGAAGCTGATAGCTTTCATTTTACCTCCATCTCTCATTCCTACACAACGGCAAAGGATTCTTTTAAGCAAGGAAAAGGCAGTTTGAACATTATTTGTTATTTAGAAGCCTTATAAGCCCCCAGACATAAGGTTTTTTTTTTTAAAAAAAAATATATATACACAGCACTCACCCTCCAGAAGTTCCACACGAGCTCCATTACCTTGCACCCTTCCTTTCCACGGCTGCGCTTTGCTCCACCACAACCACCCCACCCCCCAACTTATTACACCTCCCACTAGCACTGATGTCCTGCAGCTGTTTCCCTCCTGGGATGAGAAGAACAGAGCATCTCCCAGCACCTCTCTCTCCCGAGGGCAGCTCCTCAGCACACTGATGCCCAGCACCTGGGGCTTCCCTTGCCTGGGGCAGCTGGCCCTGGTGCAGTGGCCACCTTCTCGCTGAGCTGGGGCAGAAAGTCTTCTGCAAGAGCAGAGCATGGGGTGGGACTGTCTGCTGGCTCCCCAGGCCAGGGGACAGCGCTGGCACTTTTTCCTGCTCTTTTCAACCATTCCTGTGGCAAGGCCCTGCGGATGGGTGAGATGTCACCACCTCTTGCAGGAGCAAGTGGTGGCTCTGGGTCAGCGGCTCTGCTGCGGGGAGGAAGAGGAGGAGAAAGGGCAAAGGCAGGTCCAGGCAGGCAGGACATGTTTTTGGAGGGCAGGAGGGAATGGAATGTGTAGGCAAGTGAAAGGGTTAATTAGTAGCTGATGGTCATTACCCTCCACTCTGTATGCTGGGAAAATGACTGTCCTTTTGGCACTGAAGCTGCAGGGTGGTGACGTAATGCTTCTATCTTCTTCGTTAGCCGAGGGAGAGGTCACACAGATGTGTCTCTGGAACTAACTGGGCTGGTCCCGTCCCCTCAGCTTGCTGGTGCGGTTTAAATCAACCTCCCATTAACTCGGTTGCTTTCTGGATCCAGCACTAGACTTTCAAACAGCTTTAACAGGCTGTTAAATACAGGTTCTCCGCTGTGAGTGGCTTTGCTCCCCGGGCACATCACTATATTGATAACGCGATTTGAGCCCCGATACGACGCGCCTCTGATACCCTGACACGCAGTCTGAGAGGCTGTACTTAAAAGGCTCAGGCTGCTGGAGAAATAATGCAGTCCGCCGATGAAGAGCAATCTTTTCCAACAGCAAAGAGCAGCTCCAGCAGTTGATGGCCCCGTTCCCCTCCTTAGGATGCTGCTGCCATCCCCTCCTGTCTCATTTACCCAGAGCTACAGGCAGCAGGAGCCCATCAAAGAGGTATCCCATTAAGATAACGATGGCAGGTAAATAAAATGCTTAATCTGCTGTAAACCCACCAGTTACCACAAAAAACTGTAATTTAAACTTGACCCTAACAGCTGGATAACAAAAGTAGCAAATAGTAGGTCTCATAAGTTGATGACTTTTGTCCAGAATAGTATTTTGTTCCAGGGCTTTGGTTTAGCAGCAGTTTAGGATGTGTTAATATTTTCAAGATGGATCACAAGATTAGGCTGTGTAATTCTTGACAGCTCTTAATCATCAGCTAGTTAAACAGAGCAGTTCAATGGCAGTGGTCACCTGAAACTTTGAGCAAGGTGGCACCCATGGATGGAGGGTACACCACACGTACAGACAGGTGGACACAGTCCTGAACCAGATTTCACACAGACAGAGCTGGACAGGCAAATAGTTCTGAACCGACATGCACACAGAGGTTAACCTACGATTAGAATTTCCCTTGTCATGAGTTTCATGAATTACTCACTGTTATGAGCTGGTATTTATCAATCATTAGGATGGCCAGCGAACCTCGGGAAATCATTGATGGACAATCTGTCAATCCTCGCGACTTCTACCTTGAAAGGTGTCCCAGCTCAGGAGGAGACACTGGTTCACAGCCCACTGCGGTGCCAGAGAGTTCCGAGGGCCTCACTTTTGGATCACTATTTGCAGGATCTGGAGATGACTGGCTTTGGTCACTATTCTTAGAATCAGACTGTTTGGGGTGGAAAGGGACATTTAAAGCTCATCTAGTCCAACCCCTCTCCACTGAGCAGGGACATCTGCAACTAGAGCAGGTTGCTCAGAGCCCCGGCCAACCTCACCTGCAATGGTGCCAGGGATGGGGCAGCCACCACCTCTCTGGGCAGCCTGTGCCAGGCTCTCACCACCCTCTGCATCAAAAATCTCTTCCTTCTCTCTAGTCTAAATCTCCCTCTTTTAGTTTAAAACCATCCCCCCTTGTCCTATCCCAACAGGCCCTGCTCAGATGTCTGTCCCCATCTTTCTGACAGGCCCCTTGAAGTCCTGAAAGGCCATGAGAAGGTCTCCATGGAGCCTTCTCTTCTCCAGGCTGAACAAGCCCACCTCTCCCACCTGGCCACCCAGCAGAGGGCTTCCAGCCCTCCCATCATTGCTGGGGCTTCCTTTGGCCCCGCTCCACCAGGTTCATTCTGGCCACAATTCCTGCTATTCTGGTGTACATTTGTGTCATTCTTGTGTACAATTCACAGTTGGGTGAGGTGTGGCCAGGGGCTGTCTGGCCACCCCAGCTCCCGGCGATTGCACTGGCAACCCAGATAACAGCACGATGAGGGTTTTCCCAAAGCACTCATGGCTTAGCTGATGGACCATTCCAGCAGTAGATGGCCTGGGTGTGGCTAGAGTGCCTGAGACCCAAGTCACTGCTTGTATCCAAGCTAACAGTACAATGGGGCTTATCCTGAGATCTCAGAGTGGCCTGGGACCCCTCCACCACCACAATCTGCAGAGGATTGAGCTCCACCTGGTACAAGATGTCAGATGCATTGTATTAAGTGTCTGTCATGAAAAGAATGTATTATCTTAAAAGCTCCCCCAGGGCTAATGACGTCCCAGGCAGCAGGAGATGATGGTGGCTTGTGTTCATCCCGAGGGTGTCCCTCTGACATTGGGGGATGAATAGAAGCTGCTGTTCCCTGGGTGAAATGTAACACAAGGTCTTCCAGGCTTTTCACCCATTTACACACCCTTTTCTCATTTCTTCTTATGCTGAATTCATCAGGAGAAACTTGTTTGGTGTGAGGGTGTCCAAAGAGGTTGTGGAGTCTCCTTCTCTGGAGAGCTTCCAAAGGTGCCTGGACGGGATCCTGGGCCCCCTGCTCTGGGTGAGCTGCTGGAGCAGGGGGATTGAACCAGATGATCTCCAGAGGTCCCTTCCAACCCCACCGTGCTGGGATTTGGTGAATAAGATGACCACACGAATCAGCACATTGTCCCAGTCAGCTCTCAGGGTAACCTCTAGTGAACAGGAAGGCAGTGCCCACCATGGGGACTCCGAGTGTAGGTGTGGTCACAGGGAGCAGCCCCACCCTGGGCACCCATGGCCAGCTGGGCGCTTCCCTGGGCTGCTGCGCGCCGGGCAGGGTCCGGGCGCTCGGCAGAGCATCACGCTCCAATTTGTAACTGACAGTTCTCTTGCGAGCGCTTCCCGGCCAAATCAAGAGATTGTTCTCCAAAGACAGGCAGCTGGGTAAATGTCAAGAGCTCAAAAAGTAAATTATAGTGCAAACAGGTTTGATATTTCTATGAAATGAAAGTTAAGCACATTTCTTTTTAAAACACAGAATTTTATTTAAAGCAAGTGAAAACCTTCTCTTGTGACCTTTATGAGATTCCAAACAGTGACAAATTTGGTCATTACAAATAACCTTTTCCTAGCAAGAGCCTTACCAATGGGGACCTCCTTGCAGTAATGTATGTAAATTAATTTCCAACCTACAAAACAATAAATAATATACAAATATTACAAGATACCTCTTCTACAGGAAAATACGAATAACGAAAAGCCACCGAAAAGGGCAGGACTGTGTTAAAGTGCTACCCCAGAAGGTTTTGGTTTGCACCACACCTGCCTGGGAAGCCGGCACTGTGGCCCCTCCACCCTTCCAGCAGTGAATAATCGCTCCAGGATTTGCCTTGCCATTTGTCTGTATGATTAACCCGAAGGTGGGGATGAGATCATTAACCTGGGATTACTTGCGTGTTCGAAGCTCTCATCCTGCCTGTGGCGCCTTGTTAGCCAAACAAAAAGTATGCCCCATTTTTCACTTCTCTTTTAACTTTGCAGTGACAAACAGTATTCTGCACATGCAAATTAGAAAGAAAAATCAGTGCTGGCTAAATGAAACCTGAAACACTGAGTAATTAACCCACAGAGCACCAAACCGCATCCCATGATGCAACCACCAAACTAACGCAGACCTTTCTGAAACCAACGTTATCCTTTTAGCAACAGGCATTTAAAATTTGCTCATGTTTTTCAAAGCAGGGGTCCCGTGGCCGTGTTCTGCTGCCAACACATGGGGACGGAAAACCAGGGGCAGCCTTGGCCAGTGGATCTGCAACTGCACCCTCCGCTGCCTTGTCAGACTGACGCCTGTCCGCAGCCGGAAGCCCAAAGTGGGTTGTTTCTCCTCATCAGAGTAGCTGCAGCATTCACTGCACTTCAGAGGAGATTCAGTGTAAGCTGGGGCTGAGCTGTTGCTTGCAGGTGGTAAACGCGCAGGATTTATCCTGTCTGCTTGGTCCCACCAAAAAAAGGCCGTCACGACACTCTGCTTTGAAGCAGCTCCTAGAAAAACAAGTGATCTCCTTGGAATGAGCAGCACGAGGAGAACTGAGCAGAGGCCAAGCACCAACAACTCACCACGCTGAGCAGCATCCACACAACACTGCCTGCCCAGCCCAGGGAGGTCCCTGCGGGAGGGGACCAGACTGAGGAGGGGACAGGAAGATGTGCTGTGCCCTGGGGACCTCACACGAGGATGCAAGTGAAGATGAACTACCCAGAGATCCTTGTTGTCAGTGAGCCTCGGGGAGCTCAGGATCCCACCTCTCACTGGTTTCGCAGAAAACAGGCACCGCAGCAAGGGGAAGGAGCTGGGCTTTGGCTTAAATGGGACCCCAGACATTCCAGCATCCTTTTGGCTAACGGCACTTCGGGCTGCTTCAGTCAGAAGAGGTGTCCCCAAATGCTTTGATCTGACTGTTCTGTTCTTCTGCTTGCAAAGGATGGGGAACACAAATCCCACCAGACAGCAAAGACATAAAAGGAGAGGACAAAAAGGGGAGACCTTCTTGCTCTCAACAACTCCTTGAAAGGAAGGGTTTCCAAGCCGTGGAGATGTGGTGCTGAGGGACACGGTTTAGTGGTGTCCTGGCAGTGCTGGGGGAATGGTTGGACTTGATGGCCTCTTCCAACTAAAAGGATTCTATGATTCTAAATAAAGGTGGGTTTCTTTCTCCCCAGACCACTTCAGAGCTGAGCTGGTCCCACTCCCACCCATTCCTGAGGCCTCACTGCCAGCATTGCCTGGCCTGAGCAGAGGGGGAGGTTTTTTCAGCTGAAATACAGCATTTATGGCTCAAAAGCAGCCAGCCACCAGATACAGCCAACGCTAGTCACCAACTGCAGACACTCCAAGCGAATGCTGTTGGCAATTAGAGCTAATTAGGAAGGACGAGCACTGATGCTGGATCAGCAGCACCATCACAAGGTGTCCTGCCCTGGCACAGCACTGTCTGTTTTAAATGAAGGGACAGCAACTGTTGCGGGAGGCACCAAAGACCATGGAGACACCTGCAGATGACAGAAGAGGGAAGACAAACTTGGTTTTCTTCATTGTGGTCCACATATTTGGAGTATCACATTGTCTTTCTGCTGCACTTTGAAACAATTTTCATCAGTTAGGATTAAAAAAAAAATTCTAAATGTGACAATATACAAAAAATATTGATAATAAGTTCTTCCATCTTTCATACAGTATCATAAGTGTAGCCTCTGCTCTACATTCCCTAACAAGATGTAGCTTCTGCTTTTTTGGTTATATCTAAAATAGGAAATACAATATAATATCCTCTCCATTATTGAAAAAGACAGGATATAATGAGGACCAACACGCCAGAAAGTTTCTGTCATAATTAAACACTTCAGCTTACTCCATTTAATTAAGAAGTTTAAAGACTGCCATTTCAGAAACTAATCTCATGTACTGCTCTGAAATCAACAGGTCAAACGTTCAAGGGAATCACATGGATGATCAGGCAGCGTTTTTTGCACCGCTCTCCAAACCAAGCTCCGCATTCCTTATTCATTGCAAAGTCTGAAGCTTTGTGCCACTGGAGAATAAACAAATTCCTGAATCTGCAGTAAAATCAACTAATAAAAAGCGCTGAAAACATGGCATTAGCACGCAGGAGACAGACCCCACCAGGAGAAGAGCCTGTGGACAGGAAGGTATTCTTCAGGCCAGGGCAGCTGTTAAAAGCAATTTCTGTCTGTAGACAAATGCGGTGGTTAATTCCCATGTTCGGAGGAACTGTCTTATGTCAGGCGGGGTGAGGAGCTGCCTGTCAAATAACCATATTTCCTATTGCTGGTGGTTCTGTAAGTCATAAAACGACCCTGCAGAAGGGGTGGGAGGCTCTCCAGTACCACCAAAGCCCCCGGAGGAGGTTTCCTGGGAGCAGGGACCCCCCCATGGCACCTGGCTGACGGCTGTGGATGATGGCTGGGGCAGCGGGTGCAGGCGATGTCTGCTGGAGATAAAAGACCCGGGAGCGTTCGGCACAGTTTGCAATCCGTGCAGCTCTGTCAGGGGCTCTGTAAACAAGAGCTCCTTAAACAAATAAGATGAAAGAAGTAATCGGTGCATAAATCTCCTCACACCAAGACATTAGAGGCAAAATATTTATTAAAGAGTAATATGATTTTGTAGCTGGAGATGATGCATGGCGCATGGAAGACATCACTTGAATAAACATTGCAGCAGCATCTGCAAAAGCAGCGCGATCATCATCAATCTGCATTTCAGAGGAATGAGCAATGCCTCTATGGCCAGGTGCTCCTGTTAATAAGAAATCCTTCTGTGGAGCAGCAAGTTCAAAAATAAATATTGGGACACCCACATCTGTGCTTTTCCAACAGATTACGCTAAACAAAATTGGGTAAATAAATAAAGGTGAGTGGAGAGGATCAGTATCAGCAAGTGATGAAAACTGAGCTCCTGTTGCTGGAAAACCTGGTAATATTGGGGTCCTAGGGACACCAAGGAGCCCTGAACAAAGAGGCCTTGGGGAGCTCAATTAACTGGACAGAATACCTCAGTGCACAAAACACAGACTGACACCAGTTACATGAATTGGGCCCCTCACTCCAAGAAGGACCTTGAGGGGCTGGAGCATGTCCAGAAGGGCAATGAAGCTGGGGAAGGGTCTAGAGCAGGAGTGTGGTGAGGAGCAGCTGAGGGACCTGGGGGTGTTGAG
>JAVSBS010011100.1:41397-55114 GCA_033124195.1 Coracias cyanogaster
CTGCTCTGGGTGAGCTGCTGGAGCAGGGGGTTGGATGAGATGATCTCCAGAGGTCCCTTCCAACCCCACCATGCTGGAATCCTGTGATTCTGTGAAAATCCAAGCACTTGTTTTTGAACCCCTCCGTCCACTCCGGGGCTGGTGGGACTCTCCTCGCAGGAGGCAGTGGGCAGTGCCTGGTGCCCGCCAGGCATGGTGCCAGGGATAAGCACCTTTTCTTTGTAATGCAGCCGAAGGAGCTGGCACACGAATAAATCACTAAGTGGCCACCTGTGGGGTGCAGCAGGTAAAACAGCATGTCTTGTTTTCTTTGTGAGATAAAAGACAAGCAGCAAACTGTTGGAGGCTGTTTTTAAAGACATAAATCAGGTGTCTGGAGGGAGTGCCTGGTGCCAGGAAGCGCCAAAGCCTCCTGGGCTGCTGTCACAGAATCACAGAATTATTGAGGCTGGAATAGACCTTCAAGATCATCAAGTTCAGCCTATGACTCAACACCACGACATCAGCTAGAGCACATCACTGAGTGCCACATCCATTCTTTCCTTAAACACCTCCAGGGATGGCGACTCCACCACCTCCCCGGGCAGTCCATTCCAGTGTCTAATCACCCTTTCTGTGAGGAAGTGCTTCCTAATATCCAACCTAAACCTCCCCTGGTGCAGCTTCAGGCCCTCTCATCCTCTCACTAGTTGCCTGGGAGAAGAGCCCGACCCCTGCCCGACTACAACTGTCATGAGAAACCATCACCATCACTAAAGGATGTCTGCTGCTCGCTCCCGTCACCGCCATGGGAGCTGTAGGCATTGCTGGGACACACAACCAAGCACATAGGAAAGGAATTTTGCTCTCCAACATTGGGAGCCAGAGATAACAATAGTTTTGTGGAGTTTTGCCTCTGAGATGCTGTAGCTCTCCAATAAATGCACAGAAGCTGCAGGTGCACAGTGTGTGTAGGGGTTAGACTCAGATGGGACCTACACACCCTTGGCCAGCCCCAGCATCATGAGTCTGAATGAGAAAGAACCCGTAGGGAGTTCTAACGTTGGTGTGGTTAATGTCTGGGTAACTTGTCAGCAGAATGCACCTACTGCAGTTGCACATCGAAACACATAGAGCAGCTAATAGTGAGGGAGAGGAGGAGGAGGAAGGCTGGTCTTTCCATGTCCCCTGTGTGATGACAGGTAGTGTGAACACAAATCCTTGGTATTTCATGTGCTCAGCAACACTCGGATAATAAAAAAATCCCTTACCACTTCAGAGGCGAGTTTGGAATTGCTGCGTATGTGGTAAATTTTCAGTTTTGCTTTATTGGCCCTGCAAGATTTATGGAGAGCCCGAGAACACCATTATTGTCTGCGGTGTTCTGACGACGGCATTAAGACAACGTTGTAAAAACTGCTATACAGTGTAAACTGTAGATTGTTATCACACAATCACCATAAATCTGCTCATTTTGCAAACTGGTGATTTCCTATTGCACTGGAGAAAACCTGTTTTCTGTCGAAGTATCTCCACGGAAATCTGACTCACTGCTGTCGGCTCAACGTCTCCAAGTACAAATAGACCCATAAATCTGCTTTGTTGGGGAACGCTTTGTTTGTTTGCTTTTATGTGCCTTTCAAACATCAAGGTTTTGGGGGTGAAATGGGCTAGCTGCTGGCTCAGCGAGCAGAAAGCCGGGCTGAGGTTTGTGACTCCCAGAAAGCAGCGATGTCCTCCTGGCCACACTGACCTGCTCTTGACGGCAGACAGAGCAACCAGGTTGTGCTGCTGAGAACGAGCGTGTGGAGCAAGATGGCTCATGTGTGGAGAAGTCGTCCATGGAGCAGGAGGGAAAAGGACAGGGACAGATGTAGCCTGACCTTCAGCCTTTAGCCAAAGCACATGCTCCAGCCCATCACCGCCACACACTGTGCTCTGCTTTGCTCCGAGCAATGGCTTTGCTGGAGCGTTTTGGAGATGGTGCTGGCGCTGGCAGGAGAAAGCTGCTGAGCAACGGGCACCTGGGAGGGGACGAGGAGGAGAGAGGAGCGCGGTCTGTGCTGCCAGGGGGGGACAGGCGAGGGATGGAGCCTCTGCACCAGTGTTCCTCTCCCAGGACAGTTGGGGCATGGCCATGCCAGGGCTCGGCGTGCCCGTGCTGGGAGAGCCGCTCCCTGCCAAGCAGCTCGCTGCGGCACGAGAGCTTAAATTAATGCTAACAAGAGCTGGGAAATTACTAGTTTTTAAATGACAAGACCCATACTTTCTGTCATTCTCATTTGGCTGCAGAAGAAAGACAGATGGTCACATTGTCTGTCTTATCAATAGCAAGACGCCTGTTTATGCAAACCTTTTAAGATTTAGCAATCTGCAAATCCCGTGGCTGGGGCGGCACGAATCCGCGTTTGTGCAAAAGGCTCTGTGAAATGAAACAAGATAGTACAAGCTGTGTGCATTAACTGTCAACATTTAAACAAACCCTTGGCACATATGTTGTGTATTTTCGAGGACAGGGTGAGTGAGATTCTCAGGAAAAAAACTCCCAGCCACCCAAAGAACCCCCAGCCTGCCCAATTAATATTCCTTCTCATTAAAACTGCCATTAACCTGGTTGTTAAATTACCATGTTTATTAATAAAAGTACTAAAACACACACATACCCTGTAATGACAGTGCATCAAATGAGAAAAAAAATAAAATGCTAATTTCAAGTGAAAGCGATAAGAGGTCAACAGTATTTTATCCTGTTATTACTGCCTCCTCCATATGGTTATATTTTCCATTTCGTTTTTTCTGTGACAAGAGGTGACGACCCAGGAATGCATGAACATGCTTAATTATTTGCAGAAAAAAACCCCAAACTTCTCAAACTTTTAGATTTTAAATGGAAGGAGATAAAAAACCCCACTGTGTTTCAGAAGCCATGGAGAGCGGGCAGGGAAACAAAAGTGGTAAAAATGCACGTTGTAAGAATGGTGTCTTTATTCTTACCTATATTCCAGTCTTTTCCCTTAGTGACAATCAGAGAAAAAGTTATGCCATCAAGGCAAAGCTTAATGGGTTTGGTCTCCAAAACAGAAAACGTTCAGATTGCCCAACCTCTCCCGTCTCTGTGTGCAGAAGCTGCAGCTGGTTTGTACCCTCCCGTCGCGTGGGTTTGTACCTGCTCCGAGTGTTTGTGTTCCTGCTCTTTTCTTCAGCTGCGCTGAAGCCTCTATAGCCATTATCTTGGGGACAATTAGAATCTGCTTTTATTTGTTAAGACTTTTTCCGTTACAGCCCAAATCCCAGAGTTACATTTCCCATCTCACCACCCAACTCCCAAATTCCAAATCTGTAGGGAAAACGTTCTTTCCCGAAGGGAATCAAATATGGTCCATTGATGGTGTGTTCCTGGCCAAGCCCTTCGGCCACAGAACTCAGAGGGGCCGTTCACGGCAGCTGGGGCACATGAGGGGCTGCATGTGGCTTCAGGGCAACCATGGTGAAGACAGAACACAAGTGCATCCACCACCAACACGGAAGATATTAGTATTTTCATTAGATCTGTGATTAACTAATTTGCTGTCATCAGCTGCTTTGGCGGCTAGGAAAAACTAGTGCCGTGATTGCAAGGGATTAATCACAGAGGTGGGTGACGATCTCCCCGAATACAGGCACAAACCTTGCTGAATGTGAGTGGAATATGTTGGGAAATGAAAATAACAGTTTCTTCTAAAGGGCCCCTCCTTCCTTAATGCTGCACAAGGCAGCACAGGGCACTGACGTCATCCTGCCTGTCTGCAAGAAATGGGCTGGGACTGGCAAGGTGGGAGCAGCATCACCTGAAAAGCCACCGAGGGAGTGAGGTTGCAGGGCAGGTGGTGGAGCATCCCATCAGTTTTCACCTAGAAAGACTCAGAAGGACTTAGCCCCCCAGGCTAACACCTTCCTGGCTGCTCTGGATGCTGCTTGTCCCCGTTGGGGCTGGCCATCTTCTGCTTGGACACTTGATTACCTCTGATCTCAGCTGCACGTGGCAGTGTCTCAGGGAGACACCTGAAGTGAACCCCATCAGTGATGATGCCTGGTCGGTGCCAGGAGCCCACCAGGACCACATGGACCTCTGGTGCAGCTCAGGGCTGTTTCTTTACTTTTAGACATGAGGAATAATGTAAGTCCCACTTATGACACCTTTGATTGCTGTCCTCCCACAGCCTGATGTGTAGGACATCACACTCCAAGTGCATGTCACAGCAACAATGTCCTCTACCCTGAGGAATCTGCTCTTGTTTTTATCATTAGTCTATAATTACTATCAACTGCAGTAGATTTATTTCCACAGTAAAAAAACATCCACTGGCATTGGAGGATTTTTTAGTGTACTTTGCTTTAGCTTGCATAATTTTTCAGCAAGACACCTAAAAAGGCTGTCATAGGGAGCTGGAAAATAGCAAAAAACATCTTTTATTCGTTCCAGCAGTATATAGCGTATATAATGCAACACACATGTTTATATGTAGCACCTTTTCTAGAAGACAGAATTTTCATCCACATCATAATTTAAATGCGCTGCGTTTCATGTAAGAATGCGATCCCATTCACCTCGGTAAGACTTTCTGTCACATTTTAATGATATTTAATAATAATACTGAGAATAAAAATCTGGCTATGTGAGCTGAGTGGTGCACTAACAAAGACACAGAAAACCTTTAGGGAATGGAACCCAGAAAGTGGAGCCTCGCTGGGAAGAATGTCAGCGGAAAGAGAAATAACGGTGTGTTTGTGTAAAAAAGTTAATTTGCTCTATAAGTGAGGCAAAATAAACACGTACAGTAAATGCTATTATTTCCATCGACAATGAGGTTAAATAAGTACTTGATGGGTAGTTCTCAAAGGCATTTGTGTACAGGAGAGATACTTATCACAGTGCATGATGGTTATGTATGGTAATAGAATTAAAATGAATTAAAACTTAGCTGTTATCTATATGCAGGGGAAAAAAAGCACAAGATATTAAAGCAAAGAGGATCAATTTATGCCTTGCTAATTGGAAATTCTTAGTACAAGTGAAATTATGCAGAATTCACTATCCTATAATTTTCTTTGGTTTTCAGTACTGCGGAGATCGAAGGAGCTCAAGTCAAATGTAATTTCAACTACCAGAGTTAGCCAGGAAAATTACTACTGAGTGAAAAAAGAAGGAGGGTAAAAAAACCCCAAGTCTATCTCTAGGTGATCATTTGCAATCACTGTTCAAGGTTGCGGGCAAACAAATTCTCATACTTCATGATTAATTACCAGCAAAGGTCAGAAAGGAGCTCCTTCCCCTCCCCTCCTCTCAGCCTCTTTGTTCCCACAGCTGACAAGGAAGGGAAGGCACCGTGATTAATGCCCAGATCCTTCCCTCATTAGAGGGAAGAAGAAATGACCCAAAAACTCCTTGCAGTCAACATGAGCATCTCTGTCCACCCGGAGGGACTCTCGAGGCAGGCATCAGCTGTAGACTTGACATGAAAGGAGAAGCATTAGTTGTCTTCTCAACCTGGAGACAATCCAGTTGCCTCATTGAGGCAGATGATGGGTGAATCAGACCCGCAGAGGCTTTGGAGGAAGTTCTTCTTAGGTTCTTCGAAGAAGATTTCTCAGATGTCTAATATTTTGGCACAATGCTGAAAACGCAGGAGGTTATTGTACCCCTGTTCCCCAACATGGGCAGGGCTATACTGTGTGTTGGTGGGAGCAAAGGGAGGAGGAACAGTCTATAGGCCAGTTTGATTTCAAAGTGTTATACTGTGGGTGATGACTGAGAAGATATATGTGCCATTAAGTCATGTCAAAGCAACCCAGGAGTAATGCATTTTTAAAAGGCTTTTTTTATACCCTGCTATATGTGTCACTGATTAAAAACTACACTTACTTTCCCAGTTCTTCTTCCTTGAAGTAGGGATAATAATCTACCTACGAAACAAAATACTGACACACAAGAAAGAAGCAGTTCCTTATTCCACCCTAAGTCTAATTGGAGTAAAAGAATAGAGTTGTTTATGTTGGAAAAGATCATCGAGTCCATCCATTCCCCCAGCACTGCCAGGGCACCACTAACCCAGGTCCCTCAGAACCACATGTCCACAGTTTGGAAACCCCTCCAGGGATGGGGACTCCACCACTGCCCTGCCCAGCCTGGCACAGCCCTTAGCCCTTTTGGGGAAGAAATTTTTTCTCATCTCCAACCTAAACCTCCCCTGGCACAACTTGAGGCTATTTCCTCTTGTTCTGTCACTTGTTCCCTGGAAGAAGAGCCCGAACCCACCTGACTCCAACCTCCTTGCAGGGAGTTGTGGAGAGTGAGAAGGTCTCCCTGAGCCTTCTTTTCTCCAGGCCCAACATCCCCAGGTCCCTCAGCCGCTCCTCACCACACTTGTGCTCTAGAACCTTCCCCAGCTTCGTTGCCCTTCTCTGGACACGCTCCAGCCCCTCAAGGTCCTTCTTGGAGTGAGGATCCCAAAACCCACCCCAGGATTTGAGGGGCAGACTCCCCAGGGCTCAGTCCAGGGGAAATGATCCCTGCCCTGGTCCTGCTGGCCACACTAGTGCTGATACAAGCCAGGATGCTGGTGGTCTTCTTGGCCACCTGGGCACACACTGGCTCATCTTTAGCTGGCTGCCAACCAAGACCCCCAGGTTCTTTCCTGACAGGCACTTTCCAGCTGCTCTGCCCAAAGCCTGGTGCATTGCCGGGGCTTTTTTTGACCCAAGTTTGGGACCTGGCACTTGGCCTTGTTGAACCTCATCCCACTGTCCTCAGCCCATCGACCCAGATTGGCCAGGTCCAATTGTAGGGTTGATTCCTTTTGCAGGCAGTGAGTACCGTTAGGCTGTGAGGTTACTATAGTAATTATTTTTGTTCTTAAATAGTGGAATAAAAGCTAGAGCCAGGGTCTATTTAATGTGAAAATTAGATCCATCTCCTGCCTGACAGAGTTGAACTAAGAACTTTTAATCCTGATTTTATCATATTTTTTATCACACTTTCCTCATCATTATCACTCTTTTCTCAGAGCTCTATTTTTCCCTCAGATAGGTAATTTATTTATTCTGAAGGGACTGGACACAGTATTTTTAGCTGAGTCCAGGATCACCGTCCATTCAAGACCATTTTGGGTAGACGAGGAGCCTGGTGATATTGGCAAAGTGCAGCAGGGCTTTCTCAATGTTATGAAAATAAAGTGGAAATACATTGCGAAACATACACTTATGGGTTACTTTCTCATTTAATTAAGTACAGCAGTCGATTTTTCCAAAATGAGCTCTCAGACATCTCATGCAGCTGGACCGCAGTTAACAGCTTATATTAAGAGTTATGAATATCTGGGTTATGGCCGAAACCATCCCCAGCTGCAGCCCAGCACATGCCCTGCAGCCTGTACCAGCTGTGGGGATGTGGTGGGGCTGGCTCAGTTGGCACCTCCTGCAACTGGGTGTCTCGCATCCTCTTGGCAACTTGGGCTTTTGCAGGAAAGCAATCAGAGAACACAATACTGTGGGAGGATTTGTTCCCTGGTAAGAAGTATAATTTACTGTTCTGCTAGATTTTTGCCACTGGAGATAAACACATACCTGTGCCCAAATGCATGTTGGGAGATACAAAGAGATAGTTGGCAGCAGAGTAAGTACAGTGGCCTCAACCTCATGAGAAAAACACAGGACGAATATATCAATTACAAGCATATTAATGTCATGGGGAGACACTCTGTGTTGTTTGTGGTCATTCTTAATCCAATAAAATCGTCTGGGGTTTTATCTATGAGTTTAGAATATGATAAAAAAAAAAAAAAACGACTTCAGGAAACGATGAAAGGGTTCTTTTTTTAGACGCGCTCGGAGCTGCATATCAAATTGTTTGGAGTGGAAATCAGGAGATGTTTACTTCTGCCAGTCTTGCAGATTCAGGTCAAGCTGTGAAAGACCAAGTTATCTTTTTACCGGCTCTATGATGAAAGGTAAGATAAAAGCAGAGCAGAGACAGAGGTGCCCTGTGTGTGCACGAGGACACAGCTCGGCCACATCCTCCTCTGTGTGCTGCGGGCAGCGATGGGAGATGGACGGGGGGCTGGCCCAAACCCCTCGCTCCTCAGAGGGGTGGTTCACTGCTGGGTTCCACCTGCTTTGGCCCAGAATTCTGTCTAAGGCATGAGAAGCTTTTCTATTTTCCAAATAACCCTAGCTCTCTGACTGGTCTGCATCAGACCTGTCTCTGGTATTGGATGCTCCCAATGTTTTCTCATAGTAATGAGCAGCAAGAAACATTTTCTTTTAGGATTTTAATTTACCGTCTCTCACCCTCACTGAATCTATATTTGTCCCTGTACGTGAGAAAAGGGAAACAGCAACATCTCTTACACTCGTGTTTATGCTGCTCCAAGCACTTAGGATGAGGCTTCTGACTGCAATACAGGCAGCACCAGCGGACATGTTCTGATGGAGCTTTTTCTGTGACCCTCGTGGAAGAGCACAAGAAACACTGGATTAACAGGTCCATCACCTTCAGGTACTGGTTCAAAATTCGGACAGGCCTCACTGACCTAGCTGCAGCTCCTCCTCTGCAGGCTCTCCCCGTTCAGACATCCCTCCTGACCAAAACCCACTGCTCCGCATGTTCCTCCTACCACAGGCAGGGAGCAGGCTGTGATCTCCATCTTCCATGACATCCAAATGCTTGATTTTTTTTTATTTACATTTGTTCTTTACAGAAGGGTAAAACCAAGAGCATTTCTGTTTACGTTCTATTTATCTTTTTGACATTTTTATCAGAAGGAAAGCAATGAGAAATGGGCATTCTCTAAAAGGACTAGGAAGTGGGATTCGGTCTTGTGCTGGCTCAGCCATCATCATTTTATGCTGCCATCACTTGCCTGATCACACAGGCCAACGCTGAACTCAGGAACATCCCCTCAGAAGTCTTCTCTCAGACACTCCTGCCATAGGTTCCTGTGGGCCCAGCTCCTCCACTGCCCACTGTGGTGCCACCATCGCCTGCTGGACACAAAGAGATGGCTCCTCAGTGACCCTTCACGTGGAAGGACACCACCAAGAGAGCTCAGCAAGGTGCAGCCAGCCCCAACAGAAACCACATCCAACAGGAAGCTCTTCCAACTGATCAGCTCCTGGTTAATATAGCCCTGGCCTCACCCATCACCCCAACCATGACCACCTGGGTGAGGACAGAACCACAGAGATACAGGTGGGCCAGGTTCTGCCTCTGGAACATGAAGCCAACAAGAAAACCAAAACATTCTGCTGGGTTGTGACTCATTCACAGGTCAACTCCAACTTGGGGCCCACAACTCGGACCTCAGCACTTCAGGTCTCCAGCAGCAACATGGATTCAGCTTGTGAAATGGTACCACCTTCTCAAGTGCTTCAGAAAGTTGAAATTAAATGAAAATTCACATCTTTTTCATTTTTAAAATTAAAATAAAATGCAAAAAGGAGAATCAACACTATTTATATTTCCTTTCTATCTCTAGAATATAATACGTAATACAAGAAACATAATGCTGATCAGAATGGGTTACAGATTTGCAGTTGACCATTGGTGCTTTACCCTACACTGCTAATCGAGCCAATCATTGCTAATGAAGCCCTGTGTTGTAATCAATGTGCCTGCAGCCTGTCCTCTTCAGATGACAGAAATTCATTCCCAGTGAAACTCCTGCAGAAGCAGCGAGCTCCTGCAGCCTGGGGCCAGCACAAGGTGTGGGAGACGCTGGTCCTTAAGGTTGATGAGAGCCTTGCATGGGGCTGGCATGCTCCTGCCCTTCACCTGCTGTGGTCAGACCCCAGGTGCACGCTCCTGCAATTCATACTATTAAGCTTCAGCCCAATTAGGTTACTGGAGTGCTTAAAGGTCATCTTGTTAACTCTGTGCAGTAGTCCAGCCCCCTCCTACACTGACAGTCTCTCTCCACTTTGCATTGTCAGCAAATTTCCTCAGTGTGCTCCCTCTTTCTATGCCAAAGTCATTAATCAAAATTTTAAAGAAGTCTCATTGAAGAGCCCTGGGGAAGGTCCCCAGCAGCTTTCCATAGCCTGGCACATGGCTTCCCAGAACTGCTGATGCCTCTCATTAAAAGCAGTCCCAGCACCATCTTCTCCACCCTCACTGACCCCTCGGGCAGAGTGAGGTGCCCAGCACCCAAGTCCCCATCCCTGATCCCTGTCTGTCCTGACCCAGATGGCCAGGCAAGGCTGCAGCCGCTTGCTTGGTTGCAGGCAGAGGTTTCCTTCCCCGGGCCTGGGAGCAGAGAGCCCTGACCCACAGCTGGGGCAGAGGAAGCCACCCAATGGGCCATCCAGCCACCACGCAGGAGGGTGTGGAGGTACCAGCCCCCCTCCCTTCGCAGGCTGGTGCCCTGGGCCCACCTCACTCTGCCTGATGGGAGGCAAATACTGACTTATTAAAACCAGGAACAGCAACATTTAAATAAAATAACCTCCAGAGGTAGGACCCTAATGATATTTAAATTAAGTAATGTCATCTCAAAATAATTTATTAAACATCCTGTGTTAAACCCATTTTATTGCTGTAAAGGAGCTCAAGTATTTTTAATTTTTAGAAACTCGTGTATCCTACTATTTGATTTTTATGATTAAAAAGGGTTGAAACTTGCGGCAGTCACCTACTTTGCATGAGCAAAAGCAGCAGGATTGTGCACATTATACCAATGAAATCAAACCACACTCTCCCATGATTTGCTCTATTATTAATAGTGCTGCCAAGCTCATTATAATCTAATTTAAAGACAGATCTAGCACAGAGACATATGAAGGATGATCTAAGTTCAGGCCCTACAGCAAATTGCTCGAATCTTGATCTAATTACCCCAGAACAGCCAGAGTTACCAGCGGTTCATATTTGGCAGGGAACTTTTGAAAATTAGCCTGATCAGTGTCAGAAAATTGGAGGGAAGGGGAGACATTTTAGGCGCTTGCACGCCAACACCTGCCAGTGACTGGTGGATAAACGAACGGTGAGTGCTCCAGGACCCCTTGAGGTGCCTCAGGTGTCCATCCCTGGCCCAGCCTTTTGGCAACTGGGTGCCATGATGCGGCCGCGGGAGCCAGGAGGGTTCCCTGCACTGGCTGACGGCAATTAGAGCTGCCGTGATAGCTCCCAGCGTCCGAGGGCTGGCGAGCCCAACGCTAGATCAATGATTATTCATGCCTAAAGTTCAACTACATTTTAAAGCGGCAATTGAACTGTTTGACCTCCACCAAATGCTTTGCCTGGCTGAAAACTGCAAGTCAGAAGATAAATCCATTCGTTTTAGTAGGCATTTGAGTCATAATCACTCTAGGACCCAATACATAACCGAATATTGCTCTTAATTAATGAGACAATTAGACTTTGATTATGGCGCTACAGTACCCATTATCATTTTTATCTATCATGACCCTCTTGTACAAAGCATCCACGTTTCCTTATATGTCGCTGTATTTCTGTCTGGGATAATATTGGAAAATAATTTATATAATGGCATGGACTGGACAAGCATTCAAATGGTCTGTGTTACGATCTGATAGAATGATAACGAGCAGCCGAAACAGCCTGGAACTGAGTTACGGGCTCACCGATCGCAAGGAAATGAGGCCCGGCTGAGGCACAAAGGTCTGTTTAGCATTTCCAGTGCTTTATGTTGCACCGAGGAGGTCACCGTGTCCTGCAGTGTGGTTCCCCACCGCCCCGGGACCTCGGAGCACTCGGGATGTCCATGCCCTGACACGTATTCTCCACGCGCCTTTTTGTCTTCCTCCTTCACTTGCATTTTTCCATATAACCGCCTCAACCCAATACCATCTTGACCTTGGCCAGCCACCACTGCACAGTTTGGTGGCTGATCTCTCAGCTGCCAGGGTGAGCCGTGGTTGCACCAGGGAATCCTCTTCCTGCTCCAGGCTCCAGCAGTGCCCTATGGGACACCCAGCACAACTCCTCCATTTGCTTTTTTACCCAAGTCATGTTTGAGACTTCATGTAAAGGCTCTTATGAAACTTAGCACCAAGGGAAATATGTATAAATAAATTAAAATGTATGTCGCCTAACACCACATCATTCTGAACAACTTCAACGGGTGTCATCTAGTGATGTGTAAAACACAGGAAATGCTCTACCTACAGCTTTTGGGAAGAAAGGAGGTTTCATCTCGCATGTAGATTTATTATTCCTCAGTGAACTCAAACATTTGCCATTTAAATTTTTTGCCTCTGCATCCAGAGAAAACAAAACAGACAATTCAAAGAGCCTCTATATTAATATTTCTCCGGTTTCCAAATGCTTATATGAGATCAAATCCACTAAAATTGTACCGGCTTTCCTTTCATATGAGGTTTTCAAGGCAGATTTTTGTTCAACAAGTCAAAGGAAGTGTGCTCAGTGGCATGCCCAGAGACACCAGAATAAATCAGCGGGAATGGGAAGGTAAAACCCCAGCTGTTCAGAGCATCCATCCTCCAGTTGTCACTCCAGATGTGCAGATATTATCTATAAAGCTATCCCTGATAGTTCATAATATCTAAAATATTACGCACCCTGCCAAAAACACTCAAATACTCATCATGTTTTACACACTGCTGTGCCATTTTACAGTTCTGGAACCAGCTACCTGGTCCCGTTTGACAGGAAAGCTCCTCAGATGTTCAATCAGCTCAAGAAAAATCTCCCTGATTGTCACAAAGGCACTGCTTTTCTGTCGCTGTTTAACGAAAACCAGAGAATCGTAGACCATTGTGCTTCAACTGGTTGCTAGTGTTGCAGGAAAAAAACAGCCCCCCCACACACAGAGAGCTGTGTTTGATAACCCCACCATGAGCACCAGCAGTTTTCAGCAGTGACATGCCAGCACTTCAGCAAGAAACAATCAAATTTTTCACAAAGTTTATTTAATGCGAGGAATTGTTTTGGTTCTGTTTCTTCATGATTTTAGAGAGCTATTCCCACAGATACATAAAAGGAACCAAGTAAGAATAAAATTCTTTCGTATGTCATGTGCTATGAAAACCTCTAGAGAGTAACTCCAGGATGAGCCATTTGCTGCAACAGATAAATAATGGGCAACGCTTTTGATGGGCAGCTGTCAATCAGCCCTTTCTGCCAGTTCTGTGAGCACTTACATTGATGGGTGTAAGTATGGAAACGGCACAGTAGCAGGTCACTGGATTTGGGATGCAGATACGGAATGCAAATAATCTACAATAATTTAGCAGCAAGTGGTTGATGGACAGTCAAACGGTGTTAATTACCAAGTGGTGGGGGCTGGATACCACAGTGATTGCGGACTGTTGCCCTTTGTCTCTGAGGAGGTGGGTTTGGGTCTTGATCTTCATGGTGAATGAAAATTCATTTAGTGGCCTCATCCTTCCCTGCTTTGCTGGGATTGCTCACTGGCACTGCCAGCCCACCTGCAGCCCCTGCACCAGGGACCTGTGGAAGCTGAGTAACAGGCATGGGCTGGATCCATCAGATAAAAGTGCGTGGGAAGCCTTCCTGATCCCTGCCCAACACATCCCAAGCACAAGCAGAGCTCAGGGGTTTCTGCTGCCAGCACCACCTTCACCGACAGCATAAGTCTGCAGAAGCACGGGCAGCAGGGTGAGAGAGGGGATCCTGCTCTGGGGAGACCTGCAGTGCTGGGGCAGCTCTGGAGGCCTCAGCACAGCAGAGACATGGACCTGCTGGAGCGGGGCCAGAGGAGGC
>JAVSBS010011102.1:0-25117 GCA_033124195.1 Coracias cyanogaster
GTTAATATCATTGCAGAAAGCTGACTGCTAGCAGCCTGCAAGAAGGGAAATGTTTCTACAGAAACGTGCAAACTCTGGCTGCTTGCGGTATCCCGTGCTGCCTGTGTACCTGGCAGCTGGGCACAGTTGTGCCACCAGCACTTTATCTGCCATGAGCAGAAGGTAGCTGTTGTAGGCTTCACTGAAGATCTATCAACTGCTAAAACTGAGATTAGCTGCCTGTGCTTTAGGTAGAGTTGATCCTTCTTTGGGGTAAGGGAGTAAACAACTTGTCAATATTTTTCTTCTATCATCATTTTTGCTTTCTCTTTCACCAGCAGAATGAATGCTGTTGAAATGGTTCTGATGTGCTATTTTCCACAGTTCCCCAGGATGAGGGGTACCTCAGGGATACCTGACCATATCAGGCCTGGTTGTTTCTCTGTGGAGCACAATTTTGTTCCAGAAGAGGTTTTCGGAAGCTTGACCTCTGCCAGCATTTCTACAGCCCAGGGTATTTACGGTCCCCACAAACCACCAAAACCCCAATGGGCTTCAGGGTGAGTATTTTCATCTCCTGCCTTTTTCTGCCCAGAATTGTTTCTCCATTGAGAGCACGTGTTCATTCCCTGGGCAAAAGGAAAGTTTGCCAACCTTGTAAGATAAATTTATCTGTATTGTATCACTTTTCTGACCACACCATTTGATGCAGATCCAAAGTGCTGGCTTCCAGGCCCTGCAAAACCTGCTTGTACCTGGTGCTGCTGCGAAGCACTTGCCAAGGCTGTTCTGTCCACACGAGTTTCTTTAGCCCCAAGACAGAAATAATGATGCTACGGTTGTTTAGACAGCCACCCTGACCTCTCCCATTCCTTGGCATGTTTCTTGCTAAGAAGCGACAGCCCACGTGTGCCTTGTCTGCAGGGCTGCCTGCAGACCCTAGATCGGCTTTGGCGTTATCCTAATCATCCGAGCAAGTCCAGACACCTGACAGACCACCCTGTCAGTTTGACAAGTGCTGGAAGGTAGGCAAAGAAGGGATGAAGGAGCCCAGCGTGATGGAAAGACATTAGAGCTGGGAACACTGAGCTAGATCTCTCCCTTGCTTTTACTTATGGTAGGTGGTAGTGCTGGATAAATGGACCAGCTGCCCTGCCCGAGATCAGGCTGGAAAGATTAGAGGGCAAGATGTTTTGGGAATAATAAATAAAAGAGTTGCTAAATCAGCGATTCTTGGAACCATCCTTCCAAAGGATGCCAGGCTGGCAGGGATGCTCTGTGATCTGGGATTAAGAAAAGAAGCTCTTCTGGCTTTAATGGACTTAGATAGGGAGTAGCTTTACACTTCTTTATAAATAAGCGATGCTTAATGAAGCTAGGAAGTTTTGCTCTTTATGGGATGTTAGATCTGTATGTGATAAGACATTGGCAGCAGATGTGAAAAAATGGATAGGCAAGGCAAGGTTCATCTGCCTAAACACCATGACCTTATCTGTCTGTCTTAGCCCAAGGGAGGGACTCCTGGCTGTAAGCCTGGCCTCAGGCTGAGCAGAACAAACCCACGCATGGTTTAGGCCACCAGTAAGGGAGCAGTGGGGTGGGTCAGTGAGCAAGCTCTTTCCCTCTGTTTCAGGGATGTCTCTTACGTGTCTGACATTCCGACTGGCCAAGGAGCTAAGAAAGCAAGGACAGGTAGAAGCTCTTTCTCTGAGGGTGGTCAGGACAGGAGAGGGAGCCATAGTACAGACCCACGTTCTCCTGTGAGTGCTGCTGTTGGGGTGTTTTTCTGTGTGTATTGCTAGCTGGAAGGAGGGAGGTCCTCATACATGTCCCCATGTTACCCTGATCCTAAAGCTCATTGGTCTCCCTGCAGCTTCAGCCCCCTGGCTCCCCCACTGCATTTCGGTGTCAGTTGTTTCAATCTGCTGTTGGATGTAGATTGTTTCTGTTGGGCTCTGGATGCGTGGGGTGGGAAAGGGAAAAGCAGTGTGAAAAGCTGGTAGATGAGCTTCGCTCTCCTGGCTGCCAAACCTGTGCTCTCTTTGGGAAGGAACTGGGTGTTTCTGCACGTCTTTTATGCTGACGTTTCATGAGCTCTCTCTTTCCTTCCCCAGCGAGCAAGCCTAGCAGATAGTCTGGTTCCCAAGGAATCCCACATTGCGAAGAACAGGGGAGTTTTGCCCTTGAAGTACTTCGATGAGTGAGTAATTTCCACTTTGAACAGTTGAGGACAAACCCTTGTAGAGTAGGGGGATAAAGTGATGAAAGGCTGAGGATGCTGCCCAAATGCACTTGCTTTTGGGAAGGGGAGAGTGTCTGGTTTGATCCCTTGAGGCAGCTTTTAGAATTTTTTTGCTGCTTCAGGTTTGTTTGTTTTAAATGTATCAGTTCCTCCTTTAGCATTGTTTTCTGTCCCAAAGCTAGGTGGGCTCTGAGTAGCTCTTACTCTTGCTTTATGCTTGCATAGATCTGGTAGCATCTTCAATCTGACCGCTCTGGGGTGGATTTTTGGTTGCTTACAATTTTTTATTTTTATTTTTTTCAGTTGTTCAGGCTGTGAGTTTTGAATTGAGTTTATCAAGAAGCCTTGCCCAAAAAAGGCTGTTGAGACTTTGTCATTGTTCAGGGATTAAAATACTAAGATTAAGAGTGAAATCCTCACAGATCCTTTGCCAACATGATATAACAGAACATTGCCCTGTTATTTCAGTGGTGTCCTGTGATCAGCCTCTGGGTGGATGTGATGTGGATATGTGGTGCTCTTCTGGCCCCACCAGACTTTTAACCCATTCCTCACTTCTTAGCTAAGTACCATGAGTGGTCTTGAAGGGAGAAGATTCCTACAAAATTTCTGTTGTTAATAGCCAGAAGGAGCTTCAGCTGGGGGAACAGCTGCAGGAGATTCAGTTCTCATATTAGGTTCTGGATGCTCCCTCTGAAGAGCAACTCTGTAGACCCTCCTCTGCCTCTCCACCCTTCATCAGTTTGTACTTGGGACAAAGAGATTGAAGGAGAGAGCAGGACACTTGTGTTCCATTCAGTAAATACACAAAACTGCTTGAAGACTGTGAAAAGGAACTACGGCTGTTCCCATCCACGTAAGTACCACTCGGCATGAAGTTGTTGTTGGAAAAAAGCAGCTGTTTGAATGTCATTGCCTGGGAAAATATCATAATATGCTATGCAAAATAATGATGTATCTTTTCCTGGTCTGTCAGAAAACCAGGAGGTTCCTCTCCTGAGCTTCTCTTCATCTTTGTCTGATCAACAAAGAACAAACTGGTGTAGGAAGCTACATTTCTGGCAAAAATGGCAGAAAAGAACTTATTTGTCTTTTTTACCATGGAGGAAGGAAGGCAGTAGCTATCTCTTTGTTGGGAGACAGGGTGCCGTGTTACAAAACGGGCCATTTGAGTCCTTCATACACCTAAAAAGCAGATGTCAAAGAAATCTGTATCTTGCTTTGCCTTGTTTTCTGTCATTCTTGCACAGTGACAGGGAAGGATTTTTGAACACTGTAGCACATTACCTCTGCAGGAACTCCAGCTGAAATTAGCAGAGAAACTCCATGTTTGTAGGCCACAACATATTTGAAAATGAACCTGTGAATGCATGCAGGATGGCTCTTTCCCTTCCCATTTCTACCTTTAGTACTGTTTTCTCCTTACAGGGAAACCTGCTAGAGAAGAAATGGAAGATCCGTGCTAAAGGAGTAGCCATGCCAGGCTCTGCAAGGCTAGGATTTTTCTTACCTGTTTTGCCAGCTGCACAACATGCTGGAGGTGGTGAAGGTGGAGCAGAACATCTACAACATCATTTTCCATGAGCTGAGTCGGCAGGTCAGCATGGACTGTGTGGAGTGAGGACAGCTGCTTTCAAAGCTCAGGTCAACATTACCCAACCCGTAATTTCCCTTTTGATTTACAGCAGTGTCCTCTCAAGAGCATCGTTAGCTATTGCAGATCATTCCTGATGTCCTTGCCCAGCAAAGCTAGCTCATCATGATGTAACTGGTGTGGGGTCTGATGCTAGGGGCAAAATCAGATTTCCCTGCCTAGTTCACAACCAGGGCTAATGAGCCTCTGTTGGATAATTTGGAGCTGGAAGTCATAGAGTAATAGAATGGTCTGAGTTTGGAGGGACCTTAAAGATCATTTGGTTCCAATAGCCCTCCCATGGGCAGGGACATCTCCCACTAGACCAGGTTGCTTGAAGCCCCGTCCAACCTGGTCTTGAAGACATTTGGTGCTGGAGCATCCATAGCTTCCCCAAGGAATTTGTTCCAGTGTCTCACCACCCTCAGAGTGAAGAACTTCTTCCTTACTTCTGATCTAAATCTACCCTTTTCCAGTTTAAAGCCATTAAGCCTTGTCCTATCACTACAAGCCCTTGTAAAAAGTCCCTCCCCAGCTTTTTTGTAGGCCCTCTTCAGATACTGGAAGGCCATAAGAAGGTCTCCCCGGAGCCTTCTCTTCTCCAGGCTGAACAACCCCAACTCTCTCAGCCTGTCACGGTTGTTCAGCATCCATCCATCTTGAAGCATGTCTAAAAGGTGTTTGAGGGATAGGAAAAAAATCCATAGACTTGTCTATGAATATCTTTTTATAAGAAAAAAGGAATTTAACTTTTTTTTAAACTTCAAATATATCTGAAACATAGAGTACTTGTGTGTGCGTATGTTTAACTTCTGGAATGATGGAGACCGGCAGAGGGAGGAGCTGTACAAGCGTCACGGGCCTGTACATTGTGAATTCTGGTAAGTGTTTATTTCTACCTATTCCTGACCAGGCTACAGAGGGGCAAGAAGCAGCAGATCGAGAATGGCAGTGGGGCAGAGGATAATGGTGACAGCTCACACTGCAGCAATGCCTCAACGCACAGCAATCAGGAAGCGGGGCCTAGTAACAAGAGGACCAAGACATCGGATGATTCTGGGCTGGAACTGGACAATAACAACACAACAGTGGCAATAGACCCCGTGATGGATGGTGCCAGTGAAATTGAGTTGGTCTTCAGGCCTCATCCAACCCTCATGGAGAATGACGACAGTGCACAGACAAGGTAAAGGTCTTCTGTTCCTCTTCGTGTATTCCGCTGTTGTTTCCTGGTGGATTTGCCTTCCATCGCTTCTTGGTGCTTTTAAAAACCAGTTTACTTGGGTCATGGTTAATCACACGCACTTTTTTCCCTTTTCTATTGCAAGTCAGGTAGATGGGACTGCTCAGCTATCATCAAAAACACAGCAGCAATCACTTCCAAGTCTCTGATCACAAGTAAAAGATGTTTTTAAGGGTTTCTAGTGTTGCAGTTCACAGTAGGTATTGGGACAGTATCAGCCCCTTTCTCCTTATTCCAAGATTCTTCAGGAATGAACAACCCTTGGAGCAGCTTTGTGTCTGTGGTATTTGTAGACTGGAAGTTTTTCCCGGCTTTTTTTTTTTTTTTCTTTGTCATGATCTAGTCCAAGCACAGACTGCAAATTTTGGATCGCAGCAGTAAGCGGTTAGAACTCCTTCCTCAGATCTCTTCCTGCCTTTCTCTCCTGATGAGACATCGCTCTGCAGTGCCTAGAAATAAATTACAAGCCTCGGCCAGCTTTTCTTTTAGGTTTGGAATTGCAGGGGAGTTCTGGGGGTTGTTCTGAAAGGCAAGAAGAAAGCTGAGCTTCTGGGAGACACCTCTGTAGCACTTGTGTCAGCCTTTAATTCTTGCATTGAAGCATTAAAGTGCAAACAGATTACGAGACAATAAGGAAGAGTAACTTCCATGAGGTGCAAGAGGGTGTTGCGTGTGTAGCCCTCACACCTTCCGGCTTTCTGTGCCCCAGCACTGGGGATCTTCCAGATGTCTTTTTCCCATCCCTGCAACTCAAACATCTTTGATTGTCTTTGTGGTTGTTGTCACAGATACATCAAGACCTCAGGCAATGCTACCGTTGATCACCTGTCCAAGTACCTAGCTGTGAGATTGGCTTTGGAGGAGCTTCGTAGCAAAGGAGAGTCAAATCAGATGAACCTTGACACAGCCAGCGAGAAGCAGTACACCATTTACATTGCTACTGCCAATGGGCAGTTCACTGTAAGTACAGCCTCTGTCTAAAAACAGAGCATTAGTACTTCTTTGATACGGATTTGATCAGTAACAGCCCAATGTCCAGATGGAGATCAGTGACAAGTGGTGTCCCTCTGTGGCCCATACTTGGGACCAGTGCTGTTTACTATCTTCTTCGACGACCTAGACAGTGGGATCAGGGGCACCCTCAGCAAGGTTGCAGGTGACACCAAGCTGAGTGGTGTGGTTGACACACCTGAGGGATGGGATCCATCCAGAGGGACCTGGACAAGCTTAGAAGTAGGCCCATGTGGACCCCATGGGGTTCAACGAGGCCAAGTGCAAAGTCCTGCATGTGGGTCAGGGCAATCCCTGGTATCAACACAGGCTGGGGGATGATATGACGGACTTGGGGGTACTGGTGGGTGAAAAGCTGGACATGACCTGGTAATGTGTGCTCACAGCCCAGAAGGCAATGGCCTCCTGGGCTGCATCCCCAACAGCATGGGCAGCAGGGTGAGGGAGGGGATCCTGCCCCTGTGCTCTGCTCTGGGGAGACCCCCCTGCAGTGCTGGGGCCAGCTCTGGAGTCCTCAGCACAGGAGAGACAAGACATGGACCTGTTTGAGCCAGCAGGTCGAGGGAAGTAATTCTTGCCCTCTGCTCTCATGAGACCACACCTGGAGTACTGTGTCCAGCTCTGGCGCCCCCAGTACAAGATGGACCTATTAGAGTGGGGACAGAGGAGGCCACAAAAATGATCCAGGGGCTGGAACTCCTCTGCTATGAGGCCAGGCTGAGAGAGTTGGGGTTGTTTGCATCTTTCCTGGGCAACTTGTGGCAGTGTTTCACCACCCTCAGAGTGAAGAACTTCTTCCTTATATCTAATCTAATTCTACTCTTTCAGTTTGAACCCATTACCCCTTGTCCTATGACTACAAGTCCTTCTAAAATTCCTTCTCCAGCTTTCTTGTAGGCCCCTTTCAGATACTGGAAGGCCACAAGTTCTCCCTGGAGCCTTTTCTTCTCCAGGCTGAACAACCCCAACTCTTAGCCTGTCCTCACAGCAGAGGGGTTCCAGCCCTCAGATCACCTTTGTGGCCCTCCTTTGCTCCTGCTCCAACAGGTCCATGGCCTTGTGTTGAGGGTTCCAGAGCTGGACGCAGTGATCCATGTGGGGTCTCGCCAGAGCGGAGCAGAGGGGCAGAATCCCTTCTCTTGCCCTGCTGCCCACGCTGCTGGGGATACAGCTCAGGATACAGTTGGGGCTTTCTGTGCTGCACTCACACATTGTTGGCTTGTGTTGAGCTTTTCATAAACCAGCACCCCCAAGTCTTTTCCTCAGGACTGCTCTCAGTCCATACTCTGCCCAGCTTGTATTTGTGCTTGGGATTGCTCTGACCAAGGTGCAGGATCACATTATCTTTTTACACATGCAGGGCACATTATCTTGTGCCGTGTTATCTGTGACTTCTTTAAGTTAGTGTCTTCCTCTGCTCTAAGTAGCCTGTTTCTACAGCAGTAACCATGCAAGGCATTGGATTTATTTGAATTTTTGTTTTGTTTTCCCTTCTAGGTATTAAATGGCTCATTTTCCTTGGAACTGGTCAGTGAGAAGTACTGGAAAGTGAACAAACCCATGGAACTGTACTATGCGCCAACAAAGGAACACAAATAAGCTGTGCTGGAAAACTGAGGCAGGACTAACTCTTTATAGCTATGACTTCTTTAATATTAAAAGAAGGCGCCACCATTGTCTTCATGGACACAACACGTGATGCCTTCAGGCTCTCTCAGTGTACTTATTAAGATGATTAGACAGAATTCTGGGTTGTTTTTGTTTAGGGGTTTTGATTTTTCCCTCGGAGACTAAACGACCTTCTCCAGTGCATTCCATTGTTTGACATGCTTGTTTTGTTCCTAATGCATGATAACTCAACGAGTGTTCCGGTTTGGAATGTCTTCATTTTTGTCCAGGTAAATCTGGATCTCTAATATATTTGACACAATTGTAGTAGCCTCTGTGAAGTATTGAGCATTGGCTGGCTGCAGAAGTCTATTCGAGAGTAACGTATGCTGTGGAATGTGGTAAATGTCGTCATTTGCTAATGGTTATCCATGGAAAAGAAGGGTAGAGGATTGATTTTTGGAGAGTCTCACAGCTAGAGGTCATTGGATTCCCTAGGAAAGATTTATTACTCATTTTCTTGTGAGCAAATAGAGAAAACCAACACTTGAAAACCTTGTTTACTGGGCTTAATACTTCAGCGCAGGGTGATTCATGAGGTTGATTTGCTTTTTAATGATTATTTCAGTAACCGCCCCCCCAGGCCCCAAAACACCCAAACCCATAACTCTTCCTCATGTAGAACCTGCCAGTGTTGATGGCTACGTACTGCAGCTCCCTGTCTGTTGCAGTGTTGTCCTGTCCTCACAAGCCTAATCAAAGAAAACCAGGAAGTTTTATAGCCCTACACTGTTCCCTACAAGAACAGATTTTTACTGTGAATGTATTGGAACATTCTCTAAAGAACTGTCCTGAAAACTCGGGTTTTTTCAAGCAAATCCCCAGAATTCCAGCAGACACATAACACAGAAATGCTTTTTGGAATTTGTGCCACCCCAGCTGTGAGCCTATCCAGGCTCCAGGCTGAGTAGGGAGGACTTCAACTGTAAGCTGCTCAAAGATTACTAATTTTTTTTTTTTTTTTTGTCCTTTCTTTTTGCCATAGCTTTACCAAACATGGCTTAGCACTTTGGAAGACAATTTTAGTACTTGACAAAAGTTTACCATTTAGTGTCTTAAAATTTAGGTTCAAGTTTTAAAACTTGGCAGGAGGTTGTCACATGAAGTCCAGTAGCTGCTGATCACGGGCATGCTGACCTCCTCTTCCTCGCTCTGGACCATGCTGTCCCTCCATGGGGGGTTGCTTTACCTGGTGGCATTCTTGCTGATGGGAGGGGCTGTTACCCCAAGACTCCCTTTGCTGTAGACTTCCTGATGAAGCCTTCACCTGTTTGCACCCAAAGCTAGAAGCAAAAAATGTTGCTGACATAGGTGACAAGTGATATACTTCAAACCATACGGTATGATTCCTTGTCTCGCCTGTGGCTAGACTGTTTTGGCTTGTGGTGCAGAAGTATTCAGATGCTCGGGGATCCTCCTGGGAAGGAATTATCCTTCCATTGCTTCTGTCCTTCAAGCCCAGCACTTGTAAACAGGTGTCCATTCTGACTGCCATTTCAGAGCCACTTCATCCCCGTGAAAACTGCACAGGCTTCTTGGAGTAACTTACATTATGTTCTCTTCCTGGAAAGATTTGGTTTTCAGTGACATGGAACAGAAGTTTCCATGCCCCAGACCGGAGAGGGGCCAGTTTTTAAGGCAATCTGTTATTCCTGACATTCTAGTGAAATGTTGCATTGTATAGACTAGTAGTGCATGTCCACTAGATGTAACTGGGGGGGTGGGGTGGGAGAGTGGTGATTCTAAATGCTTTAAAGTGGATGGGGAACTGTCTAGGTTAGTTGCAGCATCCCTTCTTCCCCTTGTGCTCGCTGAGGTCATGTCCGGTCCCTAAGCAAGAGAGGTGTTTGTGAAGCTGAGTGGTCTGTCCCAGAGCTGTCTGTCACTTTGTCCCCAGCTCTTTCAAGCATGGGAGAATGTGAAGCTTTTATTTTCATGTTGTAGTGAAGTTGCTGAGTATTTATGTTCTTTAAATATTATATATATATATATATATAAAATGTAGTTGTTGGATTAAACCATTGATTGCACTGTGACTCTTTAGTGCTACCAACTATTTTCTTTTCAAAATGACTTTTTGCTTCCACCTATTAAAGCTATGTTATTTTTTAAGTACAGACCCTGTGTTAGGTATGAGTGAGGCTAACAGCTCTAGTATCCAACTAAAACCACACAGAAATTCTCAAACTGACAATAAAAGCAAAAATGTTACGAACAGCCTCTTGGAAATACCAGTGCTTCTGCTTCCTCTGGCAATTCCTGAGAGAAACCCTGTGGACAGGGCGTTTGGTAGTGCTGCTGTGGCTGTTGCTGGCCAGAGGGAAGGGTGAGGATGAGGAGGTGCTACTGACCTCTGCTGCTGTGATCCAAGTGGAGTCTGCTGGCCCCCAGCACTGTTACAGGCCTTTGAAACCAACTGAACTCTGTGTGTTATGTGCCTTGCATGAGAAAGAGGCACACAGAAGATGGCAGCTCTTCCAGTGACCCACCACAGGTGCTGCATCCTGTAACCCAATATAGGATGTTTTTACAGCTCTCGGGTTAAACCCCGGAGCTTTGGCTGTGTTTCACTGTAATATTAAGCAGCTTCAAGAGCAAACTGTAGAATAGCTGTTAACTAATCACTTGGGTTGAGGGATATTGTTAAAAAAAAGTGCGAGTCTCCAGCACAGGAGATACATGGACCTGTTGGACCACAACTAGAGGAGGTCACAATGATCCCAGGGCTGGAACCTCTGCTGTGAGGCCAGGCTGAGAGAGTTGGGGTTGTTCAGACTGCAGAAGAGAAGGCTCCAGGAAGACCTTCTTGCAGCCTTCCAGTATCTGAAGGGGACCTACAAGACAGCTGGGGAAGGACTTTTTACAAGGGCTTGTAGTGACAGGATGAGGAGTAACAGCTTCAAACTGGAAGACGGTATAGGAAGTTCTTCACTGTGAGGGTGGTGAGACACTGGCACAGGTTGGCCAGGGAAATTATGGATGCTCCATCACTGGATGTGTTCAAGACCAGTTTGGATGGGGCTTTGAGCAAGCTGGTCTAGTGGGAGGTGTCCCTGCTCATGAAAGGTGGGTTGGAACTAGATGATCTTTGAGGGCCCTTCCAACTCAAACCATTCTATAATTCTGCTGATCACTTCAACAAGCAGAACTCCCAGATTGTAGTAGCTTTGACTAGAAAAAGATGCTGTAAAAGTTTGTAAAAATTACTTCCCACACCAGGCTTCAATTAAACTTTCTTTTTAGCCTGCTTTAGTGTAATTGGAACACTCCCTTCTGCTCCAGTGAACCAACTTTATAACTGGTTCTATCCCAGTCACATGAATACTGAAGTGAGCCATGTTATCAGCAAGCAAAGTCTTCTAAGTCTCTCCACTTAAGTCCTTAGTTCAGAACAACTAGGAAACATGTAACTTTTCTTTCTCCTTGCAAATTATCTTTGGAAAAGAACTGTAAGCACTCAGTTTTTGAAGGAAACTTGTTCCTGCATCACCGTTGAAGTGCAATCTATTATTCCTTTAGTGGATAATAAGGTAATAAGGACAGAACGAAAATAACTCCTTACCAAAGCAGTTCTGAATTTAAGATGGTGTAAGAAGCAGTAACTTAATTCTGACCTAACAGGAGTTCAGGAAGTTTTAAATAATCAGGAGTGTGTCAGTCATGGTAAGTCATGTCTGTCAGTCATGTCAGTCTTGGTTGGCTCAGTGAGAGAGAAGAAATCCTCCTCCTGTGAAGCTTCAGAGATAGATAAATAAGAAGAATCACCCCTCAGATTCTGCTCTTAGATAAACCAAACACTGAGTGCCAGGCTGAACACCAGACCTGTGCAAAACCGCAAGGATGAGTTCAATGGTGATAGTTGCTTCTAATTCAAATGAAGTTTGGGGGAAAGAAAGGACAAAGTCAAGCTTATTTGGCTGGAATGCTGCCATGTATTTAAGGAACCCAGAACCGAGTGCCAACACACAGCGTCTTTGCTCCTTGGCAGGTGAGATCTTTTAACAGCTAAGATCCACCTGCAACTTCCACCAGTGGTGCCTCATCACTGTACCTCTGCAATATGCAACCAGATGTCGCAGCTACTGAGGGCAACTAATACAAGTCGCTCAGGTCTGGTTATAAACTGGAGATTGGGGAACCATTCCTTTCTGTTCCCACTTGTGTTTGGTCCTTGCCTGCAGGCAGCACTATCAAATCTGAGCTGAATGCCCTGTTACATGTGCAATACAGAGTTAGGAGTGTACCTGCTCAGGACTTCCTAGCTTGTTTAAACTCAGATCACATTTTTTCCTGTAATATTTTATCATTGTAACATGACCTCCCTCTGAATTGTCAGCAGTCAGGTTTTAGGAATACTCAATTTTGTATTAACCTCGTGTTTCAAAATGCCCTTCCGGATTCCGTGCTGGCAATAACACTTGGACAAAGACTTGAGAGCAGCCACAATGCCTCAGTGGGAAAGTGGATGTGAGTGTAAACACACCAATGGTCACTTGCTGAGAAGACCAGCTCCAGGGGCAGGTAAGCCCAACTGAATGTGGTGATTTAGAGGACGGGGGCAATGGCAGGATGTTCCTGTCCAACGCAACAGGCCTGACTGCCCAACAACTACCCCACCTCCCTAGGTGGCCTTGCATAACAGACGCAATGTTCTGCAAGGGGAATCAATTAACAGCAGAGGATAGTTCACCTAACTGGGAGGTGTCACCGATGCTAATACGGACTAGGCCTCACATCAAAACATCTTCTGTAAAGAAAGATGGGTTCTCAATTCTGAAAGGAGCAGAAGGCCCAATATGCAGACCAGACCCACTATGTAGGGAAGTCTGCTGCCTCCCAGGGCCCGGGTTAATGATGTAAAGATGAAGCTTCTGTCCCTAGTGCAGCCCTCAGATTATTATCCCCTTTTGATCTTACAGGTAGGTAGTGATGAAGTGGCAAAAAGAAGTCCAAGGGCAATAACTAAAAGATTTCAGGGCCTTGGGACAACTGGTTAAAGGATCAGGAGCACAAACTGTGTTCATATCTATTCCCCCAGTTGCAGGGAATGATGATGTGGTAAACAGGAAGAGCCAGCAGATCAATGCCTGGCTCTGAGGCTGGTGCTACCAGCACAACTTTGGGTTTTTTTGATCATGGCTTGATTTACAAGACACCAGGCCTGCTGCTAACACATGGGAAAAGCTTATCTCGTAGGGGAAAAAGGAAAATGGGACAACAGTTAGCAGGACTCATAGAGCAATCTTTAAACTAGGTTCAAAGGGGCGTGGGGATGTAAGTGGGCTTGTCAGGGAGGCACCTGGGTGTGGTAACTCAGTACTTCTAGAGCACTGTGCTGTTAATTTTGAAAGCTAGAAGGCCTACCAAGTGTGAGAGCTGCATGCTCAACTCCCTTCCTGAAAAACCTATACAGCAATGCATGCAGCATGGCAAATAAACAGGAAGAGCTGAAGATCTGTGTGAGGTTGCAGGGCCTCGAGCTCATCGCAATTACTGAAACATGGTGGGATAGCTCACATGACTGGAATGCTATGTCCTCTGTAGGAAAGACAGGCAGGCAAGGTGAGGTTGTGGAATTGCTCTTTATGTGAGAGCAACTGGCATGTACGGAGCTCTCCTTGGGGGAGAATGATGAGTGAGATGGAACTCCTAGAACAGGCTGCCCAGGGAGGTTGTGGAGTCTCCTTCTCTGGAGACTTTCAAGACCCATCTGGATGTGATTCTGTGTGGCCTGCCCTAGGTAAACCTGCTTTGGCAGGGGGCTTGGACTAGATGATCTTCAAGTCCCTTCCAACCCCTACCATTCTGTGATTCTGTAAAAGCAAGGAACTGTCTGGAGACCTTCCCACAGTAATGGTACCTTGACCCTGCATGCTGCGCTCAGGAGTAAGTTCTACTTAATTCTAAAACATCTTTTCAAATTGAAGTAGCAGGCAACTCAAATTCTCCCAATCCAGTTTGGAAAGGACTGGTTTACTTGAACAGGGCACGCTCACAAATCGGCAATAAGCTGATCTAGGAACCAAACACTGTGTTAATTGGCCGTGTAGTGAGGCGTGCTGTCTTTTGTCAACACGGCGACTCCGGATCGATCGTCTTCAAGGATCTCGGCATCCTCTGCCTGCCCCCCCATGTACGTGGGAGTGCTGTACTTCATCAGGACAGTCTTGAACTGCGCCAAGGGCGCGTTCGTGCGAACTCCCATAGGATCAAAGTGGGTTCTGCTGACTCTGTACCCAGCTTCAGAGAGATAGTTTAAGAACTTATTTAACCTGAAAAAGCCAAACCATTTTAAAAGGGGTTAATGCTTGTAAGGGTGATTCAATACCAGTTATAGCTCAGTTGTCACATCAGATTGAAAGTGAAATGGAAGCAAAATGGAAGCCTTACTTTGGCATGTTCATTCCTTTAATACTGTGTCTGTGGATATTGTAGTAAAACGCAGGGTGCTCAGAACTGTACTCAGCTTTTTGTCGCTTGTTTACATTTCGCATCACTTCATCAGTTTTCCTTTTTCCTGGGCCACAAGAAAATGCCAGTGAAACCAGTGAAAATTCAGCAAGAACACAAAAAATGCCAGTGAAAATTAAACAAGACCATGAAAAATACCAGTACTTTAAGAAACCTACCATGTAGCACCTACACCTTTGTGTCTGCTTTTATAAGGTAGAGTTTTGCAGAGTTAAAACCAAGCCTGAATTTAATTAATGCACCATTTTCAGCATTTAAAAGCTAAGTTAAGAGGGCTTCATGGCATTCTGCTAGCATTCTGCTAACTAATTCTAGTTAGCATTCTGCTTTTACCAGTGAGTATAGTAAAAGTAGAAGATAAAGTAAAATTCATATTCAGCAGGGAAATAAATCCTGAGTACCAGCATTTGTTAAATATAAAAAAAACAGGTGAACACTAAATTGGCTTAAACTAGATTTTAATTTGAAACTGCAAGAGCTACACCAAAATGATCTACTTACCATGCAGCAAGTAGGATTCTGGAGAAGTTCTTGGTGTTTTAATATATACACCGCACTCTTCTGGAATACAATTACAAATCAAGATTAATTCTGCTGTAAAATGGCAAAATGCCTTGGTTCAACAGCAAGAAATGACACCATGGTCAGGCCTAAAGAAGTGCAGTAAGAAGCAGATGCACAGGTGACTTTTACTTACTAACTCAGTCACTTTAATTCAAAGGGGATATTCAAACTCCAATTTCATTTAATAGTAGAAGACCACTCCCAGTGGATTCTGTGAGACAATTCTAGAAGCTTCCTCTGCTCCAAGTCAGACCTGCCTCTAGTCAAGGTCAAGCTAATTAGTGCCTCTGCAGTAATGTATTTTTGGAATGCTTCTCCTATAAGGCCAGGCTGAGAGAGTTGGGGTTTTTCAGCCTGGAGAAGAGCAGGCTCCAGGGCGACCTTCCTGCAGCCTTTCAGTACTTAAATGGGCCTGTCAGAGAGATGGAGACAGACTTTTGAGCAGGGCCTGTTGTGACAGGACAAGGGGTGATGGGTTTAAACAGAAAGAGGGAGATTTAGACTAGAGGGAAGGAAGAAACACTTTACACTGAGGGTGGTGAGATCCTGGCCCAGGTTGCCCAGAAAGGTGGTCGATACCCCATTCCTGAAAACATTCCAGTTGAGGTTGGCCGGGGCTCTAAGCAACCTGCTCTAGTTGCAGATGTTGCAGGCTCTAGATGAGCCTGAAAGGTCCAGTCTATGATTCTAAGATATTTAAGATGGGAAAAACCTGCTGGGCAAGCTGGAGCAAAGGAGATGAATGGGCCCAAGAAAAACAACTCTGCAGACACTAAGGTCAGTGAAGAATAAGGAGGGAGGTACTCCATGCACCAGAGGAGAGATTCTCCTGCAACTGAAGAAGGCTGTGACTCTGAGGGAAGCCCATGCTGGAGCAGTTTGTTGCTGGGAGGACTACACTCTATGGAAGGGACCCATGTGGAGCAGTTTGTGATGAACTGCAGCTTGGGGGAAGGACTCATGGAGAAGTTAATGGAGGACTGGATCCTATGGGAGGGAGTTGATGCTGGAGCAGGAGAAGAGTGTGAGGAATCTCTCATGAGGAGGAAGGAGCGGCAGAAACAACATGTGATAAACTGACCACAACCTTCATTTGCTGCCCCCTTGTCTCATGGAGGAGGAGGTAGAGAAATCAGGAACTGAGCCCAGGAAGAAGGGGGGAACAAGGAGAAGTTTTGTTTTGTTTTTTTTTTTTAAGATGTGGATGTTATTTCTCATGATCCTAATCCAATTTGACTGATAAATTAGTATTGTTGTTAAAATTAAACTGATTTTTTTTCTCCATGTTGAGTCTGTTTTTTGTCCATGACCATAACACTGGTGAGTGAGTCCTCCCTGTCCTTTGTCTTGACTCTTGAGCCTTTTTTATATTTTCTCCTCCCTATCCCACCGGCAGTTTCATGGTGTTCAGATACTAGGTGGGCCTACACCACAGTACCACATGATGTTTATTTGGTTTGGGACCTGTCATACTGATGTCTACATCCAGCACTCTGCCTCTGACACATCCTACACTCTTTGTGTAGCACCAAAGACCACTGAGGAGACCTGACAATTCCCACATCACATCCAAACCCACATTTTCTTGACCTTTTTATGTATATGCTACCGTTAGTGGTAAGCTATCCAAGAGCAGCACCTCTCTAAATCACCACCAAGCCAGCCCTTTTGGGACCAGCCTGCCATTCTGCTCACCTTGTTTGCTCTCTTCACAAAGACTATGGGTAGAATAATGTTTTGAAGTCGTGCACTCTGCTTCACAAACTATCGTCTTCAAAAGTGACTGAGCTTCCTCCAAACCATAGTGGGCAGCCTCAAAATACATTCTCCTGAGGAATCCAGCATTGAAGAGGGCTCCAGACCTGTGAAATACATGACAAGTGAAAAGTGAAGACTTCCTAATGAAAGCAAAAAAGTTGCTCTAAAAATCATAGAATCATCAAGGTTTGACAATACTTCTAAGATCATGAAGTCCAACTGTCAACCCAATGCTATCATGACTACTACACCATGTCCCAAAGTGAGTCTCTCACCCAAATTGAGTGGCAATTATATTAACTCAAGTGCTGCATCAGGTTGTGTTCTTAACAACACTGAATTGCTTTGTTTGCCATGACAGTAACACCGATCTCGTGTTAAAAAACAGTATCTTGACAGTGGTAATTTTATTTCCACCACTGTCTACGCTGAGGAAGTAATTTAACCCTCAGAAGAAAGGTCCTGTCAATTCTCAACTGTTTCTAATACTGCTTTGGAACGGTTAAAAGATTTAACAAAAGGATTTATTCCTGTTTCTTCCAAGAGAAAATTCTCAGTATTAATGATCAAGCAGTGTATTACCTACTACCGTCAGCACATGTATGGATTTATTAAAGAAATTCTCCACAAGTATCAAATAATAAACTGTTGCTTAACGTTTGGCAAATTGAGGAACAAAGAGCCAGGTTCTCCTGTGCAAGACGCATGACATAAGTTGCACTGAATGTGAAATTTAAAGCAAATTTCTTATTCTTTATGGTTTGAACTCTATGGACAAAAGCAAAGACTGAATAGCCTGCTAAATTCAAATCAAGTAGATGTTTCCCGGATTCCTCCCAATGGCTATAGGACCTTCTGTAGTGCCAAAAACCCTGCAGACTGGCATTTTTATTCTATGATTGAAGAGCTGACCTCCAGAGGTCCTTCCAACCTAAGTTATTCTCTGATTTTCATGTTCTAAACTTACCAGAGAGGACCAAGAACTACTGCAGTCTTCCCAGGCATGCTGCCATGACAATCACAAGGCAGCTGCTGGTAAGGGTTTTCTACAAGAGAAAAAGAGGATTATAGTTGTTCTGGCAAAATCAGCAATGTCTACTTTACTAGGGAGAGAAGACATACGAGTTGAAGTTGTAGTTTGCTTCTGTGGAGGTATGTGGAAGGGCAAACAACAGAAGTGGAACACTCCTGCCAAGCAGGGCTTATAAGAATTGATGCAATATGACTGATGACTTGGATCTTTGACCATTGTTAAAACATTAAAACATTGAAAAAAACTAAAGTGACATAACTTCTGTGTTTCTTGGCAGATCTCAAGTACCACAGAAATGATTAGCCCTCCTACACTTGTATCAGTAGCTGTCCAGATAAACAGGAAATATCAACAACAAAGATTTCAGACATCAGCCAATTATATCTCCAAAATACAGCCCACCTACACACTTTCCAAGCCCTAAGTCAGCTCGCTTGCAATTAAGGCATTAAGTAAACAATTTATTAATTAAGATGTCTACTGTAACACTCGACAGTTAACCCTGTTCTCAAAACTCTAAATTTTAAAACCTTTTTAATGACAAGCTCACTGCATGCTCATGCGTGCAATTTTGAGCAGGGCAGTAGAAGACACCACCAGTGAATAGTTAGACAACCAAGAACCTGTAACGTTGAAGGTTTTATATTCATTCAAAATACCACATGGTTCATAGCTACCTCCTAGCTTAATTTTTGTCCCCTACATCTAACTTGTGTATAGGGACAGCCCACGGACAGTTGTTGTATAACCTAGAGGCTGCCTTCATTTACTACCAAATGTTACAGACACAGTCATGGATATCTTGGGCATCCTAGCAGCTTCAGCAGCTACAGTGAGTTGGAGTAGGTCCCGTCTAGAAACAAATCCAGTGTATTTCCAGCAAAATCCATGCAGACAATGAATCCAAGACACGATTATAAAGCACAGTACCTTCTCCATCTCATACAGTACTTTCATTGTTACATTAAAGGTAACTATTACTTTACTAAAGGGATGTAAATATAAACAAGGCCTAAAAAAGCACAAAATGGGATACAGGAATCAGACCTAGAAAGTACAAAACCAAAAAAACCCCAACTATTTACCTTCTAGCATGTTTCCCTCTTTCTGAAATATTCTCTCTTCGCACCACTGGCAATGGATGAGGTATCTTATTTTCCTTGCTGAATCATCCGCAGGGGATGGTCCCCTTAAAACTCTGACCACTACTAGAACAAAATGTTCTAGAGCTACTGCGAGTAAAACTTCAATACCTTTGTTACAGCGAGCTGCAGCTCTACAAAGGAAAGACAAACACCAAGATGCATTGTACTGAGATCCGCAGGCTAAGCTTGCCCTGGACACCAGAACCTGCTGAGAGAGTCTTGAGCTCAGCCATTTTCTACGAGGAAATACTAAAGCTGTGAGAAAGTGATCGGGAGAAAGTAGTGTTTCTAGTTTTGTCTACCTGAAAGGCTGAAAGAACTGGGGTTGTTCAGCCTGGAAAAGAGAAGGCTGGGAATACCTTCTTGAAGCCTTCCAGTATCTGAAGGGGGCCTACATAAAAGCTGGGGAGGGACATTTTACTGAGCAAGTAGATGATCTTTGAGGTCCTTTCCAACCCAAACCAGTCTATGATTCTATGATACTGCCCTGGTAAGGCTCAGCAAATCTTGGTTTACTTCTTTTTAATCACATCTGGAAACACTGATCATCTTTCTAGCTCAATACCTTCCTATTGCCGGGATATTGTAACAAAACGCAAACTAAATGAAAATATGTGAAAGTAGAAATGTAGAAGGACACATGTGATGGTCAATCACTGAATGTTAATTAAACATGGGCTGAGGGAAGGCAATGAGCAGTTCTTGAGTAGGTAAGCACTGAGAGGGAAGGAGAAATCTTTAGGGGAGCTGGAGTACATAATTCAAAGCACAATTAACACCTGGCCTGGACAGCACGTCTGTGCCTAAGGATATTCTGCAGGGAGCAACTTCACATGCACAGTGGAATAGAGAAGTGAACTCTAAACATATTCTGGTTGCTATTTCTGCCCTGGTGTTCTGGTTTCTGTGTGCTTTATTTCATCCCCATCTTCCCTGAGCAGTTGTCCCATCCTCTTGCCTGTATCTCTTTTTCCCCTGTTTTAGGGGAAAATCTTTTTAGGGATCAGGTTTTATGTCTCCATTTATTTAACAGACTGAATTTACTGAAAATGTCTATATACAAATAGCTAATTTCACAAAATTACAGAACTACAGAACGGTAGGACCTGGAAGGGACCTCTAAAGATCATTTCATAAGTTAGTAATTACATCTATCATTTTAACCTCAAGCACGAGGATGTGAAGCGAACATCAGTTCCCGCTGAAGCAAGTCTACCTCAGCTAGAAGCCATTCAAGCAGCTTAATTAACAGTTACAAGTCCCGCACAGCACTAAAGTGACAAAATTAACAGAGGAATAAGAGAGTTTGCAGGCAGGCAAGTCTGGGTATTACTTTCCTATCACCATCTTTCCCCATCACCAAAAACCCTCCCCACCATCCCACACCCCTAGTCTATTCATCTATTTTCACCTTACCCCCAGCCTTTTAGTTTAACATTTACATTATCCCACACCACCACACATAAAATAGGAAACATTCATTTTGTATGAAGAAGTCTGGCTTTTAGAATTATGTTTTTACCACAATCTGAGCTGATTTAGCAGTACCTTGTCACAGCAGCAATTACTATTCTGGCTGCCAGCTCCTTGTAGTACTCTGTTCTGACAATATTACATCCGTAATGCCGCAGGGCAACATGTTGAGCCTTTGCATAGAGCGAACTGATGTCTGTGGACGTTAGCGACACAATTCCAAGATTTCTCACGTTTCTGAAGGCAGAATCCAGATAATTCACAGTAGTTCCGAAAGGATCCAAATGGCTGAGAAGAAAAGAAGTACTACTGAGTAGCTATAAATGCTCAAATAAATGTCCAATAGCTTTAAACCAGATCTAAATTAGATGTAAGGAAGAAGTTCTTCACTGTGAGGGTGGTGAGACCCTGGCACAGGCTGCCCAGGGAAGGATGAATGCTCCATCACCGGATGTGTTCAAGACCAGGTTGGATGGGGCTTTGAGCAACCTGGTCTAGTGGGAGGTGTCGCTGCCCATGACAGGGGGGTTGGAACTAGATGATTTTTAAGGTCCCTTCCAACCCAAACCATTCTATGATTCTAAGAGTTTAGCTTTAACCAGAGGAAACAGCGATTTTATAATCTTCATCTATGGTCATATTTAAAACAGAAGATGGAGGCAGGACTAAAATTTACAGTGCACCTCTCAAGAATTCCTCTGGAAAACTGAAGTGTCAAATAGGAAGACCCAGGGAAGCACTGTGATGGAAAATACCCTCACCACAAAGCCAGTGAGTGCTTTTTTGGCATCCTGACTCACTGACTAATTCAAATTACCAGAATACTGGGCCTGATGCTTACCTGCATCTTTACAACAAAGGGAAACATCTAAAACAAAAAATATTTTCAAGTATATTCAGTCCAGCTTACTTAAATACGTAATTATTAAGTATATAATTAATAATAAAATCACTTAAATAATTAGCCTGATTTTCAGCCTGAATACCTGCTGCTTAGATCTGGTTGTCAGTCACAAAAATACCCCAATCATTTATTTTTATGTCTGTAGAGGTTTTGACTGTGCATCTATAAACCCAACTGGGAAGAATTAGCCTACTTTAACTGGATGGATTAAAATGAGATGCGATAAAATCCTACAAAACAATATGCAAACGTATGAATTTTAAACTAATTAAAAGGGTTGGGTTTTTTTTTTTAAGACTAATTTGACATTTCTCTTCATGAAACAAGGGAGTTATTAAAAAAATAGTATGACTTATCATTTTCATTACATTTAAAGTCAATTCTGAATGTCAGAAGGGCTTAATATTTTTCCATCGATTTCTAAAATGTTTAAGATGAAAATTCTGTTCCCACAGAGTTTCTGGGACAACGCAATTAAAACACCAAGTGACGGTTGGTTGATTCTTTCATTCCAACTCTCCTAAATAATGATATACTGGGAAATGGGGTGGGATGTGTCATTAGCAAACCAGGAAATTAAAGAAACATTCAACACTTACATGAAATCAAATGATCTCAAATGCATGATAACATTTGCATCCATTTTTGTCACCTCAATGGTGTCAGTGTTTTCTTCTCCATCTCCCATAGCTTCATCATGGTCTTCTTCCTTAGTGTTCAGCTTCACTTTCATTTTGTTTAAATGGCAGTTTTCCCGAATCATCGCCACAGAATTTTCATTGCAATCATTAATTGTGACTCTCACAGAACTTCTGAGATGCTTTGCCCATTGTAATCCCATTATACCTAAGGAAAGGTAGAATGGGAACTCCGTGACAGAGTAAGGAGTTGGCTTCTAAGCTGCTGAACTTGCTAAGAAAAAATAATAATGCTTTTAAGGATAATCCTGGAAAGACCAGTGATTTTTCAGCAAGCTGGACCCATAATCTGCAAGAAAGCCCCTTAACTTGTTAAAACACTCTGGTGTAGCAGACAGGATCCTGTGACAGCCCACCATAAAATACACACATGAGAAGAAGCACTGTGAAGCCTTTCAGATTGACTCCAAATGTTTATTGCTGATTTGTCAGTGGAGTATATGACAACATTGTAGAAGTGCAGGCAGGATGCGCTTGGGAAGTCTGGCCTTGTTCAGAATGGCAATAAATTCATTATCAAGAATGTCTATGCAAAATGCTAAGCAGTTACTGTTGTTCTCAACTATGTACTTAGTGTATGGTAGCTGACTGGCAATAAGCAGCAATCCAGGTCTCTTTAGATTTTTGTCCCAGATGGTTAACGGACCCTGATGTAACTACATCTAGTTCATGTTCAGGATTTTTGTAATCAATTAAAAGAGGATTCTGATAAAGAAGCACGGATTCATTGCCGTTTTTAAACCACAGGTTGATTTTACAGCCAAATTCCACAGATACAGACTCCCAAGAGACCAGTGACCTCAGATGCAAGTTTAGGAAGATGCCATTTCATGGACAACTAAACTTTGATTTAATATTATTTACAGTCTTTTTAAAAGCCCTAATACCAGGCTCTTGACAGCTGGGATTTTTTGTATGGAAGCTAGCAACTGCCTGAAGGAAGAAAATTATTGTGTACATTATTTTCTGAATACACAGTATCAGTTACTACAGATTTCTGCAGCTTCAAATTATTGGATATTAGCCAAAAGATGAAAGAAATGGACTTTACCAGTGGCACCAAAAGCATCCAAACATTCTATGGGTTCACGTTCCTTGGCTAGAACAGCTAGTGCGCAGAAGATCAGTTGCCTTGAAAATAAAAAAAAAAACAGTCAGTGTAAGTTCATGAAGTATTTTTCCTTCCCCTTCCCTATTTATTTCCCTTCAGCATAATACTAGAGTATTTAAGCTAAACTCTACCTTTTACACAGAAAGATTGTAAATAAAAAACCTCAACTACTCTTAAAGTTTAATTCTACAGCAGGATATTCATACAGTAAGATCCTGAATCAACTCATTAGTATACTTCTAATGCTGACAAAAGTGACCAGCAGCACTCGGAAGTAAATAATGGTTTTCTTTCCTTCCTAGCACATCTGATGCTGTGCTACTAACGGCTCTGTGTTTAAAAAGACGTCAGAAATTAATGCAGAGCAATAAGATTCCACTGTGTTGAGAACCATGAAAAGTACGCTGCTGTTCCATTAGAGGAGAGCGAGCAGTGATGATCCACAGCACCTTGGGGAGATTCACAGGAAAACACATTAACTTCTACAATGAAGTTAGTTTTCAAGTCCTGTTACTCTCTATAAACTACTCATTACAGAAGAATACTGCTTCCGTAATGACAGCATTTCCCATGTAGTGTTCCTGGCTTTAAATATTATTTTCCAACCATTTTTCCTGCCCTCTGAACACGAGTTTCATAGGGTTTGCTTTTCAAAAAGCATGAGTATTTTTCACTACAAACTCGTCGCCCCTCTGATGTGACCTCCCACGCCCTGTTCTCTTCTTACCTGTTGAGTTTCATTTTAGGATTAAAATAGGAATCTGTTTTCTGAGGCGTGGAGTAGTTTGGGAGAACCTGCACGTCTGTGGCCGACTCTTTCAGCACTTGCTGAGAATATTTGGGAGTAGGAACTAAAAGAAAGTGGGAGAAGGAAAGAGTTAGCAAGAATTGAGATTAACACTTGATAATTAAATTGGAAATTTGCTCCCATAGAGCCAGAGGTCTAGGTTGTGCCACAATCTGATGAGAACATGGAGCACTAACAGGTATGTGGGGGGAAAAAATTACAGGCAACATAGGGATGAAGCTCTAGCACCATTTTCTTCCCATAAAACAGATCCGTTTCTCAGTTGGGCTCCTATGGATCCATTCACATTTAAGAAAGCAAGCTCAAGAGCCTGAGGCTTAGCACATCTGGTTTGTGTGTTCAAACCTAATACACTGCTAATTAATTAAGCCCTACTAACAGTGCTGAATGTGTATCAACAAACTGCAAAAATCCCTCAAAATTCTTGCTCTAATCTCTCTAAGTCACCAAACAGCTTCATGAAATATCTATAGACCACACCAGCACAGGGACAATTTCAGCACTTTCATAGAATGTATTAAGAGATTAAAGTATTTAATATATAAATAACACAAACTCAAGTTAAAGGTATGGAATACAGCATGGATGTGTCATGGAAAAGAGATTTAGATTACTTAAAGAATCAGTCAAAGATAATTAGCAGAAGTGATTTTTAATATCACTTTGTAAAAGTCTGATAAATCCTCACTCCATTGCTTACTACAAGAAAGACACATACAAAGGAAAATCGAGTTAGAATCGGCCTAAAGTGATTTTTACAGAGATTGGGGGTGAGAAGGGTAAGGGAGACTCTCCTGCTGACTCCCAGGTTCATGACGGACCCTTGCTCTCTAAACTCCCTCTCAGGGAGGAGTCCACGTGCAGCTGGATCCAGACATAGTCCCAGACTTGGTCAGCAGTTCATGTCTGAAGAAATTAGATAGAGGGATTTCAGTGGTATTGGTTCAACGTCCTGTTATGGGCCCTGCAGAACTCCGAGCAAGCAATAATTTAAGAATTATTAACACTATTATGATAAATCATCAGATGAGATTGTAGGAATTTTGAGCAATACTTAAATCAGTCAGTCTGCTCAATCAACCATCTGTTAGAATCAACAATGACTTGGTTAAAAATTGAACAAAGTTGCCTAAATCAAATCTCACACACGCATAGAGGTGAACTGATAATTAAAATGTTTCTTTCTGTGCTGATTATAGTACATTTTTGGTACCAAATGATCTTTGAAACCTCACAAAACCTTATCATAGTGAGTTGCTCACTCTTTTCTTCATCGGCATCCATCAGGACCATCTCAATTACCTCACAAAATCTGCCTTGAACCTTGCAAAAATTGACACGAGAGACATCCCAGCTCCGGCGGACCTGCTGAGACC
>JAVSBS010011102.1:27497-38928 GCA_033124195.1 Coracias cyanogaster
CTTCTCTTCTCCAGGCTGAACAACCCCAACTCTCTCAGCCTGGCCTCACAGCAGAGGGGTTCCAGCCCTCACATCATCTTTGTGGCCCTCCTCTGGACTCACTCCAACAGGTCTATGCCCTTCTTGTGTTGGGGGCTCCATCGATCAGTAAGAACAGAGTTAATGCAGAAACTGAATCACAACAATGCTGCATCTTGGGGGGGGGGGGGGAGTGGGAGAAAGCCCTGAAATATTTTTCTCATGTCTCTCACCCATAGTGCTACATAGTATAAGAAGACTGAATATTTACATAAGAACCTACCCGCAATAAACCTTGATTCAGTTTCTCCTTTATTCACATGACTATTAATATGACCTATCATGTCAGTTCTTCGGGTGATAGTTGCTGAACAGATGATACAGTGGTAATGGGCTCCCATCTTTGAAACTGTCTGCAAAACACAATACACGTTGTTTCAGAATACGTAAAGATGGTTCAAGTTGAACTATACCTGCACACAGGCACAAGAACAACTCATCCGCCTGTCACCTCTAGTACATACAAAATATTTTGAATCTACTCCAAACCATGACAGTGTTTTACGTGACCTGGGCAGCTACCCACTAAAACAAGATACAACTACGTTCAACTACCTGAGGCTTATATAAACACTTATATTCTGGACTGATAAGCTTTTGGTATCCCACATTGGGTAGCACAACATTCTTTATGACTAATAGATCGTAGATCTCCCTAAATCACCCATTTCGCCTACTTTGTAGGGTAACAAGCATTGCCACGATTGAGCATTTTCACCTGGTCTCCGGTGAGGTTTGGTTTTACTGGATGACAAGGTAAGTAACAGATGCACATTCGGTACCCTGGAAAAAAAATTATTGTCATGTCATCATGCAAGAAGCAACAAAAGATGTATGTCCTACACTGCACAATCTCTTTAAAATTCCCAACTAGTGCCACAAGACAGCAATAACAGAACATCACCAATTATTTGGTATACTCACCCTCTGCCCGGGGAAATTTATCAGCTAACATGTTTTAAATTTTAAAACACACAAAAATTACACACAGGCACTTTTGTTTAGTAAGTCTGTTACCATCCTAAAAATCTATGTCAGGTCTTCAGCCTGTATGGTATATCTTTCAAAAGTACTTGTGAGTATTGTTATCTGGCTAACATTGTGTGAAGATTCCTATAAAATCTATGTTCTACAGTTTAAACAAAAACAGAACCCCTAAAAGATGCCTGCTAATGCACAAAAAACCACAACCCCAGTCAGATCATTTCTAGTTTAACTTTGATCTTGTCCATCTTCTAATGAGTCATTTTATTTCCCACAAATCCATACAGCTAGTTCTTCAAAAACACGTACTGCTCACTTTCTTTTCCTTCTTCTTGTAGGTATTTTAATGTATTTTGCAAGCAGATCACAGGGTTTGTTAAAAAGCAGATAAGGCTACTAAAGAGATACTAAATAAATACTTTCAGTATTTCTCTAACAAACATGAAATGTTTATGATGAGCCAAAAATGACTGTGTGTCTGATCATTAACAATATAACCAAACTTTTATTAATTTTCATTATATACATATTTTATATTGTAATTTTCATGACATGCCAAGCAAATACTTGTTTGTTCAGGGTTTTTTATTTGTTTTTTTTTTCAAATGAGAAGATGCACAAGTGTAACTATTTTGGCATGTACAAGAATACAGGGCTGATGTTGGAAGGGAGATAAAAACTTTTAGGCTGAATGAGCACATAATGAACTGGTCTGAAACCAGGGTAACAAGACTAGAAGGGCCCTAAGCCTAAAGGGTGGAATGATTTCAAAGGTTAAAGTAATCAGAAACAAGACACACGAATTAAGAGCAGTATCTAAAACCAGCAAAATTCCGTCAGCTTTTGTAGCTATGGCCTTGTTCTGGCTTATTTACATAAACCAGAGAGATCTGGACAGAGATCTAAACATGAGCTGTTCCTGACACAACCTGTGGTGACTGTAACACTAATAAACACACCTTGAGGAGAATTTAAGTGTAAATGTTGGAGCACCTTTACACAATGTAAAATCATGTAAGCAATGATATATATTTTTATTATTATTTGTGTTGTATATAAACCACTCTTTGAGCTCACGGGGGCTGGAGCTGAGATTTATCACCCAGCACCCGTTCCTGCAGAACTGAAATAAAGCAACTCTCTCGACTGTGCATCGATTGGCTTTCCATGCCAGGGAAATGACTCTTTTTTGGGGACTACAGAGCTATTTTACGCTTACATTTTACATGCCAGGTCAAAATTCATCATGTCAAATTGTGGTTCTAATTCAGAGCTGGTAATAAGATGCTTAAGTCACGAGGAATTTTTAAAGATTAAATACAGAACTATATTCTACATGTCCACAATTTCTTCTTGTATTTCCTATTCAAATATACCTTTAAATTCAACAGAAACTTTCCAGTGAAAATTCAGAAGGTGTCGATAGAGTTTATGGCTATAGCAAGCTTTGTATTTCTCCTCAGAACACAGTGGACAAGGCTTCTTCTCATCTGAAAATACAAATAAACAAGTATGAGAAACATATGAAATAACAGAATGGTTTGGGCTGGAACGCACTTTAAAGATCATCTAGTTTCAACTCCCCTGCCATGGGCAGGGACACCTCCCACTAGACCAGGTTGCTTAAAGCCCCATCCAGCCTGGTCTTGAACACATCCAGTGATGGAACATCCACAACTTCCCTGGGCAACCAGTGCCAGTGTCTCACTACTCTCACAGTGAAGAACTTCTTCATTACATGTAATCTACATCTTCCCTCTCCCTATTTGAAGCCATTACTCCTCACACTATCACTACAGGCCCTTGTAAAAAGTCCCTCCCCAGCTCTCTTGTAGGCCCCCTTCAGACACTGGAAGGCTGCAAAAAGGTCTCCCTGGAGCCTTCTCTTCTCCAGGCTGAACAACCCCAACTCTCTCAGCCAATAGCAATGTGCACTGAGAGAAAAAAAAGAATGAATATATGGAAGTTAAAGACAAATTCCACAGGATATGTTCTACTACAAACACAAAAAATTTCAAATTTATGGATTGCCTCTTTCTACTCCAGAGAATACAGACAAGAATCACTATTATTTAAAGATCATTAATCTCTACAACCTTTTTGTTTTCTAGTATTTTTTATTCCAACGATGTTATGCAAACACAATTTCCGAAGAGTATTGCAGAATAACAGAACTTTACAGATGAAGTCTATAGAGATTGGGAATGTTTAAAAAAAAACCCAAGTGAAGAGGTTAGAACAAGAATCCGTCCTTCCTCTCCCTCAATCTTACAGATAGAAAAAGCAGCAAGCCAGATAACATACTGTTAAAATAATTTTCCTTCTTGGAAATCCTGCCCAAGGGACAAAAAAGCAAAGGCAAGATTCTCTGACAAAGGTGCTGAAGCACTTGAAGTCCTCACCTAAATAAAAACTAGCTATTGGGAGTCTTGTGTTCTAGAGCTTATGTAGAATTCTGTATGACAGCACACACACGTCTGCTGCTGGGTCTTGGGCTGAGGAACGTCAACCAACCTCTCAGGCAGAATTTAGCTTTAGCGGAAAAGCTTCTACATGTTTTAATAGTACAGGATTAATACTGAAATATGCCACACAACATAGGCAGCTATAAGAATAATTACTTATCTTATACTTACTCAATAGTAAAATTCCTTTTTTGTGACTTTTTAATGAGTGGATTACCATGTCCCTGCAAAGCCCCATGACACTGGAGCCAAGAGAGGCAACCTGCAGCTCACCAAATAAACCACCAGTGTTCTCTGACTGATGATTTACTGAGCACCAGATACGTGAGGCAATGGTAATAAATATGCGCCAGTCCATTAGCACACATGGCAGAAGAAAAAAATTACTGTTGAGAGCAGGCAAGAGTAATGAGTTTCTTATCACGACTATGGATTTACATATAACTCCGCCCAGCAAATGCTGCAAGTACCAGACTTAGGATATACTTAGGATCTATCTCATTAAAAGGGGAACAAACTCTTTGGAAGTTTTTGGCATAATAAGCATTAAAATTAAACGTTGAGGTAGGCTATGATTTCCTTCAGTGGCCAGTCTAAAGGATGATTAAGGCACAAGAGTCCTATGATGCAGAGTCCATGTGGACTCTGATGTTCTTCTTGATCTGTGAAGAAAAACTAGTTTTGGTTGCAAGGGCTGGCACTACCAACACTAAATACACACATGTCATCAGAAAAAAATGATAAAGTTAAAATAAAAACACTTTGCAGACTTAGAGAAATCCTCCAATATACAACTTGATCAGAAACGAATAGAGAGTAGGGAACAAGAAAACATGCAAACCAGAACACATATTTATTTAAACTGATATTTAAACACTGCAAAGACCCCAATCAGCTTCCCTGTTACCATGGCTCTGGAAGTAAAATAAAAATAATTTGACTAAGCTAGAATTAACATTTTGCTGATCTCTGCAAACTACCAACCTTAGAAATGCTACAATATGGAGGTAAAAGACGGGAAGGAATCATTAAGGCCTTAAATTTACTGAAGGAGGTACAACATTTGATAACAAATCATAAAGCTCTTTTTTATGAAACCTCTGGTCTTCAAGCGTTATAATTATACATAGTGTGTTGAAAACTGAGAAAAAATGTAAATACCTGTAACGTGAAGATCTGTGTTCTGGGATACTGCCGTTGAAAACTCACCTTCTTTCAGGTTAGCTAGTTTCTCTAGCTCAGCAAAATTTCTTTGAATCGAAATATGTTTCTCTAGAAAGCAGAGATATTTAGAACTTAAACATTCTTAGTTAAAAAAAAATCAGTTTACTGCTAATTTTCTAGGCATTGTTTCAGATCTAACACGATCAGAGAATGACTGGAGTACCAATTCGAATACTTGTTTGCACCCTTTAACTTCCAGGGTAGAGGAATGACTGCAAAATGATTCACCAGAACAGTTCTTTACTAAGACCCATGTGTTTCCATTTGCTTTTTAATGCTGACACAAATTTCTCAAATTAGAAAGACCTCAATTGGAAAAAACAAGCTGAAAAGAGCAAGTCCCATTCCATTTACTCCTGATTTTACTGCTCAGCATTGTTAGTGAATGCAGATCATGCATGAAGTGGTATGAAAACATCCTATGAACTGTCCAGCAATATTAAAATACCAGCTGGAAGGGGACGGATTGTAAATAATTACCCATTGTATAGCCAGAATATTTCTTCCTCTTAGGAGACTGTTTAACTTTTAAATTTACTTTCTGATTTTTCAATTTATCAACAGAAACAGTGGAATATTTGCTAAAACCAAAAGAATTAGCTTATTTAACAAGTCAGCTTTATGAGTTTTAGCACACAGAAGATCCCAGTTTACAGTAATACTGGCTCTGTAGCAATTTTAAATTTTTACAATGTTTTTGCAAGCTTACTCTTCAGGTTTTCTAACGGGAAACAAAGAGCAATTGATCAACATGCTCAAGATAGAGAGGTGAGTTTTAGAGAGAGGGTTAAAAGTAATTCCTAGCTTTTAATTTCTGCACTTAGACACAACAGATTTTATCTTTGAGCTTTTCACATCAGCCACTGATGTAGATCACACCTCCTCTAACCCTGACTTCTCATATCATGGTGTATGTGCAAATTTCTGCAGTGATTTCTAGGAACAGTTACTAAGGGCAAAAGGACATCTCATTTGAAAGATATTTCCAACATTTTAGGAAAATATTTTATTCAGATGCATGGGGAAAGTATCCCTACCTATCGGATGTATGCAAAATCACATTCCACAGATCCGCTTTAACTTTTTTTCCTTTCTAGTTCTACCTTTTCTGCTCCCTCCCTCAGGCACACAACACAAATATTCTTAGTTTATTAGCAAACCTCTTGGATAATTAGATGATACATCCAAAACGTTGCTCTCAGATTCCTTTGGGACTTCTTCCTCTGTTCCTTTTTCTTCTGTTTCCAATTTGGATTCGGGAACTTTCATATCCAGGTTGTTGTTTTCCTCTTGTCTAGAGACAACCACACCATCTTCACAAAATCGGAGAAAAAACAGTGGAAGTCGTTGATAGAATTGAATTATACAAATATGTTTATCTGTTTCAAATAATCTGGTGCTTCTAACAGATAAAAATCACTACAAGTGTGAAGGAGATATCAACAGTATGTTGGAGAATAATAGGAGATTAATTATTGCTCACCCTTGCAAATCAGTGAAATAACAGCATCCTGGACAGATTAAACATTTGTCTATTTGTATCACAAATGTTTAAAGTTAACAAAATAATATTTACGTGGTTTTTTCTAGCAAAAAGGAGTGCTAGCAAGACAAAGTAGGCAAAATGGAAGTTCAAATGCCTGTAAGAATGTAGCAGCAGCTCAGAATAGGTGAAACCTGCTGTTTAGGACTAGCGGAATGATGTGCAAAAGGAGGGGCGTTAAGAAGGAATTTGCTATCAGGGGCGCCGAGGAGCGTTAAGTGCTGGTGCTACCAGCATTTGCAAATGAATGACTGCTCCGGGCTAACTCAGGCTGGGCCTACTGAGGAATTTCAAAAGGATTTAAAAAGGCGGAGTGATTGGGCAATAAAAAGGCAAAAAATAGTCAAGCGGGGGTTGCAAAGATCCTTGGGTACCAAAAACGTACTATAATCTGCAGAGAAAGTAACTCCTTAATCAAAGGTTAACGTGTGTGTGTGAGAGAGATTTGATCTAGGAAGCTTTTATCCATTTTAACAAAGCCACTGTTGATTCTAGCAGATTGTTGATTGAGCAGATTGATTAAGAATTGCTCAAAATTCCTACAGTCTGATCTGATGATTTGTCATAATAGTGTTAATAATTCTTAAATTATTGCTTGCTCGGAGTTCTGCAGGGCCCATAACAGGACGCTGAACCAATACCACTGAAATCCCTCTATCTAATTTCTTCAGACATGAACTGCTGACCAAGTCTGGGCCTATGTCTGGATCCAGCTGCACGTGGACTCCTCCCTGAGAAGGAGTTTAGAGAGCAAGGGTCCGTCATGAACCTGGGACACTCTGGAAGGGTCTCCCTTACCTTTCTCATCCCCAATCTCTGTAAAAATCATTCTAGCCCGATTGTAACTCGATTTTCCTTTGTATGTCTTTCATGTAATAAGCAATGGAGTGAACCTTGCCATCAAACACGGCTAAGTCGTGCTTTTACAAAGTGATATTAAAAATCACTTCTACTAATTATCTTTGACAGTGATTCTTTAAGCGACCTAAATCTCCACGGCACCATCTACTCCTGGCCACTACTGCAGCCAGAATAAGGGCTGGATTATGCAGCAGTTCTTACAGTTCCTCTGAGCTTCTTCGTTTGTTTGCTTGCTTTTAAACATTGCAGACGGATACAAATCTTTGCTAGCATAAAAAAAAAATAAACAGAGGAAATTGAAGGAATGCCTCAAGACAGGGGTTAGAGAAATTATTTAGAAAGACAGAAGCGCAGAGTAAAATTAGTTATCTACCTGAAAATATGTCGAGAACAGCACTGCTACTCAGAGAGCGCCGTTGTATTTCTCTCAAATCTTTTAAGCTGACAACTCACCTGAGAAAAACTTGTATTTCCTGCCTGCTTCTCAATTAAAAAGATGCAAGATGCCTGGCGATACTTTCTACATACTTTATTCACAGACAGGCAGTAAACAAAGTAAAATGATTTCTTTTTAAATAAGAAATCCCTAAGAACAATGATTGACCGTGACTACATGTGCTGTGAGAAAAACCGATTTTTTTAACATCTCATCAGGAAGTGCACAAACATAATGGTGCATCAAAGAGCCTAAATAATACTTTGTTGGTTTTTTTTTCATTAGAAGAATCATCTCGCTTCACTTGCAAGACTGCGGCAGCCGATGACTGGCAGCAAAGCCACATTTGGCGCGGCTGGAAAACCGGCACCATCAGTTTAAACACATTGGGCTGAAAATGCCGAGGAGAAAGCGTGTGGGGCCGGCCCCCACCGCGCCTCCGCTCTGTAGCGGGACCTTGGTTTGAAATCATAAAAGATTATCATCATCAACAATAAGATCTGGTTGGATTTAAAAGGAGTGAAGGGGGACGGAAGCTCCTGGCTCCCGAAGGCACCGAAGCCCGTCGCCCAGCCCCAGGCCAGGCCCCACCGCTCACCCCGTCCTGCGCTGAGTCGGGAAAATGGGGAAAAACGGGGCCTCCCGGGGGTTTCATGGTGCCGGTGGAGGAAAGAAATGAGCCGGCGGGAAGGCGGCTCCAGGAGCCCGGCTGGGAATTCAAACTCCCACGAGGTTCTCTGAAGAGGCTTCTCCCTCCCGCGCCTCCACATGGCGCCCGCCCGGCCTGAGCGCTTCCCGGGCACGGCGGGGCCGCAACGCTCCCCTCGGAGAGGTTCGGAGCGCCCCGCTCCCGCTCTCCGCACCGCCCGCCCTCAGCACCTCCCCGGCTCGGCGGGGCCGCGCCGGGCCGCTCACAGGGGTTCGGAAAGCCCAGCTCCCACCCTCCGCACCGCCCGTCCGCTCACGCCCGGCCCTTACTGAGCACCGCCGTCTCGCCACCACAACCGCCGCCTTCGGGATTCTCCTCATCGCCGTCCTCCCGCTCCGGCTGCCTCTGCTCGGGGGACAGCTGCGCCAGCGCGGCCTCCGCAGCCTCCTCCGCTGCCATCTTCTCCGGAGACCCACCGGCAGCTAGCGAAGCGAGGCAGGGGAACACGCCGCCGTGCCCACACGCCTCTTGCTCGGGAGGGGGGCGGTGCTGAAGGCGGCGGTGGCGGCCCGCCTCGTACGGCTGCAGGATAGGCCGGCCCGCACCGCCTACATTTCCCAGAGCGCCGCGGGGCTCGGGCTCCTGGGGGAGCCTCGGCCTTGCCCAGCGCGCCCCGCGGCAGGGAGGAGCCGGCGCCGGAGACTGGCGGTGCCCGACAGGGAAGTAGCCGGCCCCCGCTTGGGGTTCTCCTGAGGCTGGAGGGCCACCAGCACCGTCCTGCCGAGGCCGCCCGGGGTTGCGGAGCCGCTGCCAGCTTCAACGGGAGGTGCGTCCGAGCGGGCTGTTAGGAGGGGCCGCGCTGTTCCCCGCTGCCGGGGAGGGGAAGGGGAGTGCTGGCAGCCGCCCGGGGGATGGGGGAGCCTGGCCGGCCCGTGCTCTGAGCGGCCCCGGGGGCCCACCCTGTGTCTGCCCCTGACCTCTGGGTGTTGGAGGAGCACCTCCACCTGGGGTGAAGGGGGGTGGCTAAGGAGGAGTTAAATAGTTGGAACTGCTTTAAAACTTGACGACTGTATGACTAAATGTTAAAGGATGTTTGTTTCCGTTGGTCTCCTATGTTTACTGGTACAAAATATGTGTCTCTGGAGCGGATGGTAGAGTAATTACCATCCTTTTTTTTTCCTTATGAAGTTCTTTTAGTAGTGAGACGTGAATAATTAACCGTGTCGAAATCAGCTGTGTCTCTGTAATGAAAAAAACAAGAGTACTGGAGTATTTTTTTCGTTATATAGTTAAAACTTATATGTTATACCTACTGGAAATAAAAACTTGAAATAAATAATAACTGCAACACTGTTTTTATTAGGATTTGAAGATGTCTAAAAAGAAACTAAAGAAGTTAACTGGAAAGGAAGACTGTGTGGATGGCCAGGATGATGAAGTAGGAACGGCTGTATTATTACTATTACCATTATTTTAATTCACATTCAAGAGAAGGGCATGAATTGTTTAGCAGTCTTGTGATAGAAGGATGAATCAAAGTTAAAGATGGAGTCATTAAGAACAGCAGGAGGGTTGAATTGGTCCGATAACTGCAAGTTCTAGCCTGATAACCAGCTTACCTTTTTTTTCCAGAGGCCATGCATAGTGTGGGTGTCAGAAGATAAGAGATTTTGGGGGTTTTTTTTTGATACATCTTCATGGTAGAGAATTTTGAACTTAAAACTGTTACCTAAACCACCACTGCTTGTCTGGGTTGTTCATTATCTTGGATGATATATCTTAGTTTCCTGATTAATCACAAACTGTACCCTGCAGTATTTTAACAAACCACTCTCAAGTATTTCCTTTTAACCACTGAGTCTTAAATCAATGACCGAAAAATCTTTATGCAGGTGCTACAGGGGTCATGCTCGTGTGTAGCTTTCCAGTCTTTTAATTGTTTGTGTCTCCTGGGAAGCTCTTTCCTGCCAGTAGTGTAATACACAGCCAATAAACCAGTCATTTAATAAATCCACACTTAAGTTTGCTAGATTATTTTTTTTTCCCCCTTTGATTTCGTAAGCTATTGTTAAAGCAGTGCAGTCAGAACACTAGGTTTCCTACACCCGGGTCTCAGGCACCAAATCTCATAAAAATAGATAATTTAATAGAATGTTACTGCAGCAGGGTCAGCTCGAGCTGTGTGCCTCTGTAGCAGGATGACCTCAGTTATCTCCCTGTGCTTTTTAAAGCCCCACAATTTAGTGCATCAACTGTTCATATGCCTGTTTGCTCAACAAGTGGATGTCTTTTGACCTGTCAGATTGTTTAACGCTTGCTTATGTTCATTGGTGACGGTTTTGGTGAAGGCAACTTTACCTGCTTACACAGTTTCATAATCTTGTTCCACCTGCACATGGAGCTCATCTGTCTTGCTGACTCCAGGTGGAATGGGCTCTTTCTGCTTTCCCTTGAATTACGGTTCCTTTGCTTTGATCCTAACTCTAATTTATATTGCTAAGCACACTATCTTCATTAACATTATTTATACCATCTTGTCATGCTAGCTCGGTAATAATACATCAGAGTCATACAGACCTACTCCTGGCCATTCTTCTCGTGATTAAGCAAGAGTTCAGCCCATTTCTGGGTAGCAGCTTGAGGCTGAAGGCTTCAGCTACTCAAGTTAACTGTGAATGTTAACCAAAGCACGTAATCCGAATAGTCAGGTTTAAGATGAGTTCCCAACAGGTATACAGGAAATAAGAGAGCTTTTAACTGTCTTATTGTAAACGTCAACAAAAATGTTTGGAAATGTGTCACATTAAAAGGAACATAGATCAGTGAAAGTCCTGGGATTCCGGCAGACAAATATTGAAACTTTATCAGAGTCCCAGCAAAGGATTTTCATTGAGTCGGTCACAAAAAAATAAAAATTAGTTATTTTGAGAGCGACAAAACAGATTCGAGATTCCTGTTGATAAATTCACCATGTACAATTGTGCTACTAATTTAGGTTAATATTTCTGGCAGAAATGGTAATAATAAAACAACCACCTAGGGTTACCATTCAGCAGAGGGTGAAAGGTTTGGTACTTAACCAGAGAGGGTCCCTACCTGTGGGGGAGGAAGAGAACGCAGCCAGTTGACTGCTCCGTCAGATATTGAGGTTCTTCTCTCCTCATTTAACAATAATTTTCTCTGTCTTTTCA
>JAVSBS010011103.1:0-21346 GCA_033124195.1 Coracias cyanogaster
CGGGGCCTCCCTCCGCGCAGGCCTCCCCCGCGGGCCGCCGCCCCCGTGCACCCTGTGGGGCGTCGCAACCCCTCCCCACCCCCTACCCTGCCGCCGTATTTTTATCTTTTCCTTCTGTTTTCTTTTATTTCCTGAGGGAAAACTGTATTTTTTTCCCTCATCCTTCTTTATATTTGCGGTGTCTCGGCACTGCCGGCAGCGCAGGGGCCGCCATCCCCTCACCCCAGGGCTGGAGGTTTCGGGGTGCAGCGGTGGCACCTCCGCGGCCCTGAGGACACCAGGCTCTTTGTCCCCAACATCTGGGTCCTCAGCATAGTAAGTCCCTTCTCAGAGGGTCCCCCGGCGTGGGGTGAACCCCTGGGGTCCCTCCTGCCATCGCAGGGCATAAGCTCCAGGAGCTCTGCGGTCTGCCACCTGTGTTGCATCATCAGGCAGATATTTAATTGTCAGACGCGCTCCTTGCATGGGTTTTAATTGCTCATCCTTCTTGAATCCTTATAATGATAGCTGGCAAGAAAAGGGGAAACTGGAGCCAAGAAGGCAAAAATCCTGCAATGTGTTTTAACTCGGCGAGAAAAATCCACAAAAGTTTTTGCCAAAATTCCCAGCTGATCGCCATTACCCCAGAAAGGAAATATAAATTTCACAGGCATCAATTTATTTGCTGCCTTCTGACCTCTTCACCCCACTGCTACCCTTACAAAGGACCAGGAGAGCTTGAAGCGTGGCAAAAGCTCTGCCTCATGCATAGGCCCTGTGTGAAGAGCTGAGATATTACAGGTTCTTACATTCTTAGTGGTGATTTTTCTAATTTGCATTTACTTGGGCCTAGCACCAGCCCCATTTGGGTCTGTGGAAATGTTTGAAAAGATTAGAAGAAGCAAGCTACAAAAATCACAAGTACTCACACCAGTCTTTCTCAACTATGAATGAGTAGAGGAGAATTACAATATGAAGGAGAGGTCTCCAAGGACAGAGGGCAAATGTCTCCAGCAGAAACACAGCTAGAGAATACAGCTGGTGTCAGGGTGAAGCTAGGCTTGGTGACACTAGTTCAGCTGCTCTTGGGCCACCAGGAAAGGATAATGCAACAGTGAGGAAGATACTTGGAGTATGGGTAGGCAGCCGATAAGGGAGACTCCATCGGCAATACCATACAAATCACAGATCCCTTCCTTATCTGTGCTCTTCGTGAACTCGCCCCCAATTAGATAACAGTCTCACTGCTCAAGGAAGCTTTGCCCTGTTCACCTCTGCTGTTTTGCATGGATGGAGGAGGTGGTCCACATCTTGTAGGAGGTGAAAGCGTTGTGAAGTTTGGTTATGGAGCAGGAGGTGGGGCTGCAGCAGTGGTCCAGGGGGGCTCTAGCTTTCCATGGGCATGCAGCCTCTTTTGTCACAACTGCTGTGTGTGCTCCAGGGCCTCCTCAGCTTTTCTTTCATAGGTTTTCCTGACTGTAGTAGGTCACCACACCAAACAAGACCTCATGATCACTGTTACAAAGTACAGATTGCCCAGCAGTCACTTCTAGATGACCGCAAACCCTCCATTTAACAACTCTCTGTATGTCCCTCTCCTGCTTTATCTCAAAGGTATCAGCCTTCCTGTATCCCACGCTGTTTTCAAGAGTCTCAGTGGAGAGAAGGAATAAATAGTAGCATAATTGCTTCCTTCTTTGTATGTTTTCCCTCATTTTTTATTTACAGTGACTGTGAATAAATTCTGACTGACTAGAGGACTCCTTGATCTCCAGACACAAATTCAAACAGGCACAGTCCTCGAAGATGTGACACTGACAGAAATGTTTACAGCAGGGGGGTTGGCAATGCAAGACACTGCTCAGATGCATATGGTAGGATTCACCTCACTTAACTGCAGGGGTTTGGGATGCCCTGAGTTATCCATGATACAGGAATAAAGACCTTCCTGGTCTGGAGCGGCAGCTGAAAGTCAGGTGAGATGCCCTAAGGCATCTTGAATTCAAACTAAAAACATTGCACGTAGAGGTCTATATGTGAGATTTTCACTCTGTGCACCTTAATTGTCAATGAAGAGAAAGAGGCACTGCCAGGGTTTAAGTTGTCTGGCTTGTATTTGTCACTTAAACAGGAAAAGATGAAGGCACCTCATCCAAAAGAAGTGTCTGTGTGAATGTCCATAGTTAGAGACGTTCCACCACACTTCCCACAGTTCCCTGGTGGGTCTCTGACTCCCTGTGACTGACTGCTGTCTCTCTGCTTCTGGCTAGGGTAAAGGATCATCTTCATTTTGTGTTATGTTTGTACAGCACCTGTCACCATGGAGAGCTGGCCCATAGCTACCAGTCCATGGCATTTTGGTTACACAGATTATAAGACATTATGTATCTCTGTGCACAACACTGATAGATGTATAGGAGTCACATGGCTTGGTGTCTACAGGACTCCTCTAGGGAGAGAAACCTTAAAGCATTGGGCAAAACTTATTTCATGCCAAAAGCTGTGGAGGAGAATGTTTAGTTTGAAATTGAGTTATGAGACAAATGGTTGCCACAAAAATGTCTAGATGTTGTTTTTAGGGGATACCTTGAACCATAAGCTCAGGAAAGACAGTTTGCCTGGCCTATCTTAACGCCTGCCTTAAGAAAAAATGAGCCATTGTCTAGTTCTCTCCAGCAGCTACAGACAAAATCTGGTTTAACTTTCTAATTCAAAAGAGGAAAAAAGTACCAATTATAGATTTTTTTTCCCCCTATGTGTATAGTTCTTAAGAAACAAGAGCTCTGGTGAAATTGGGCTGCACAAGGTTTTTTTAAAAGAAAGTGACGTCCAAGATCAGAGTGTTACTGTGAGCCATTGTTGAGGCAAAGAGCAGTAAGTGACAACATACATAAGGGTGAAGAGGTATTAGCTGTGCTATATTGTCAAGTGATAACACACACGCTGGCTTTTCAGCACCTTGCGAGTAAGCTGAAAATGAAACAGTCTACAGGTGGGAGCCCTAATGAATGGCGCTGTCAGGAGATAATTTCTCATGGTTGAAGAAATCTTTTATTCTGCAGGGAAGTGAAGTAACCTGGCATTATGGGCCTGTGCCAGATTCCGCTGCAGACAATGGAGTGATTTCAGAGGCCACTGAGTCTGGAAGGAAGAATGACAACCCAGAATTGGCTCAAATGAGTCCTCCCATTGCTCATTGCTGATGTAATGCAGCAGAAAAGGCCTTGGAGTTCCCCACTGCAATGGCAACTATCCAGCAGGCTCCCTCTACCTTCCCTGGGACAGAGACCTCTGCTCACAAGATGCCCTGTTTCCCAAAGCTCTTTCTAGCTGTGGGAGGAAGAAGTTAAAGGTGAAGACACTCTCTTTCCCTTTGAAAATAGTCTATTTTGAAGGCAAGAAGGACGCAGACTGGGACTTTGAAAAAGCAAGTCCTATCCTCCTCTCTGCCCCTACTTCATTGCAGGACTTCAGGAAGGCTCTGCTGCCTCAGTCCTCAATCTGTGCAAGGAGTGTGAGAGCATCTTTTGCCTCAATGCAGTGTTATGATGATAAATACAGTGGTGATTGTCCCATGATCGGGTGCTATGGTGACAGGAAAGGGAATGCCAGACATTTGCCTCAGATATATTGTGCCATAAGATGATACTATCCAGGGGGAACAAACTCTTTTTCTGAGGTTTTCCAAGACTGTGGATGCAAGGCACTTATTCCTAGTTCCCAGAAGCAGGAGACTTTTACTGTCAGCTCTTAAAGGAAACAAGTGGTAACTGAGAATCTGAGTTGTTTGGAGTGTGTAAAAGATTGCCAAGTGGGAAAACTGGCAGCTGAATGCGTGCAATGTCCTTCTTGTGTCGGTAAAGATCTTGTCATCAGTGAGTGTGACGCAGTGGAGCAGGGTGGAGGACTGCAGCCTTGGAGAGGATTTCTCTGTCCAAATAAAGAAACCTAAAAGTGAGGCATGACCACTCTAGGTTTCTTTTCCAGGCCTTTAGGGGCTACCTCAGAGGGTGATTTATTATATCCTAAAACAGGAAATAAGATAGGCCAGACAATCATTCCTTAAAAGCACTTATTTCCTTCTATTGTCTGTTAGGAGAGGACTTTTTGATGCCTACCGTTACATGAAGTGAATCCCACTCAGTGTGTCCATCTTCTTCCTGGGTGAATAGAAATATTTGAGCATTTATTTGCAGTTCATCCTAACAGGGGATGGTTTCTACTGCACAGTTCGACCTCCAGACATGACTGCAAATAAAGAGCTTCGCCTGAGACAACTCAAGCTTTACATGAAGTTTCTGAAATTATTGGAAAAGTGATATACTGCTATATGGGAAAGACAAGTGGTAACATCAGACTGAAAATACAGTATGTTTAGGAATAATTTTGTAGGGTTTTTTTCTCCCAGAATTCTCAGTTGAAAGGTTTATTGGGATTATCTATATCTGTCAGACAGGGCATGGGATTCCCCAAATATCTGCTTGAAATAGTGTATTATGTAGAAAGTTTTGATCAAACTATGAGATGCATAGAAGGAAGAAAAGGAGGAACAACAAAATTACGTATGTTCTTCACTATACAGATCGTGGGAATTACTGCTATTCATATACTGAAAACATTTCTGCCAGGTGATAAACTAACAGTGGCCCTTTAATTGCACGGCAGTGAAAACTTGTTGAAATAAAACAGGCATCTAGATTTGCTCCAGCAAGGCTGAGATTCTTGTAAGACACTGCATCTTCACCATTTGGATAAACAGCATATAAATACAGTGAAGTAATCCCCAAAATAACACCTTAAAAATAAAACATCCACGGCGACTGCACTGCCTGAGAACTTCAGCAATTTCCTGAAAAAGGGAATCTTCAGTGTTATGCAAAACTGGATCACATTCCTCACTACTGTTTTTTTCATGCTAGCCTGTGTCTATCTGCTGGATTTAGATTCTGATGTAGGTTTCACTGCTCCATCTGGCAGTTTTGAATCCACCAGGTACTCACTAAGAATAGTGAACTGTAACATTTTATAAGAGCTGTATGTGCCCGTGAAGTTACTCTATAGTTAGAAGGTCATTGAGGGTATTAATAGATTGCTTTTCAGGTCGCGTTGGAGACCATACTCACCTCACGCCCGGCCTGTTTAAAGAGAAGCCTGTGCTCGATGCACACAACAGAGGACAAGGTTCTCCCCACAGTGAGAGCCCACACCAGCAGAACAGGTGAGCTGGGCAAAGTGTTTGGTCGAACTTTTCACCATCTAGTGGGAGGTATTGCTGCCCAGGGCAGGGGGGTTGGAACCAGATGATCTTTAAAGTCCCTTCCAACCCAAACCATTCTACGGTTATACCTGCCTGTCAGCCTTTGCAATGGTGTTGCTTGGCTAATATCAGGTAGGGCCTTTCCTAGTCCTGTTGTACAGCAAGAACTGGTAGGATTTTTAATAAGATGCTTGAGCTCAGACTTAGTTTGATGCCTGGTCATGCTGCACCCAGCATGAAGGCACCCTGAAGTTAGCAGTGTGACTTGTAAGTGAGGGACCACATCATATTTCAGAGCATGTTCTAGCTACAGTCTGACTGACAGCACAGACAGAGCCTGTGAAGTTAAAACTTCCCTTGGGGAGAGGAAGGGTTGAAGGTTTGTGGCAAGATCAGCCTGCAATGGATGTAGGCCCAGTGGGGACACCAAAAGCAGGTGTTTCTACCCATCTTATGAAGGCAAAGGAAAATGTGGCAGGGGTAAGGGCTATTTTAATGAGCAGTTCTGCCCTAATTTCTCGGTCAAATATGCGTTTGCTGGTAGAATTTCTGTGAGTCTACATAACACCTGTGAATCGGTGCTCCATTGGAATGAGCATGGGGTCCAGGGCATACAGGAGGGCGGTTTGGCCATCACAGCCAGCACATAGGACTGTTTCATAGGGGCCTCTGGTCTGAAACGTGACAAGGAGTCATATTAGAACCAGGAGAGGTCAGTTATGATTAGCTTGGAGACAAGTAAACAACATTAACCTCAGCTAATTTTAGCCACCTAAACATTATGCCAGTAGCCTAAGGAAGGCCATCTTCAGAGTCAGAGAAGAGGAGGCATCTCCAGAGGGCAATCCATCTGACCCATGTCAGATGCTGCTGTTATTCTGGAATAAACTGCAGTCTGGAATTATTTTCTCTTCGGCGTCAATAGACGCCTGGACAGCTCATGTGGAGAGGACATTTGGCTTTGAAAGTTAGATGGCAATACACCACTCAGAGTTAAGTGCTCCTCATCAGAGAATTGCTCTTGGGCAGCTTTTGTTCACATCTTGTCAAGATGAGCTTGGCTTGTTTTCCAAATCTAGTGTATCCAGCTATGAAAACAGTGATGATTTTTCTCCCAAATAGGCAACCTGTTTCACTAAGCTATGATCCTTTTCCTTCCCTTGTGGCAGATGACATCTTTCATAAGCAAGGTAATAATTGCAATTTTATGCTTCTCAGCTGTGACTGCAGTTGCGGTACTGTATTTAGTTCTGGCTACTTAGTTCCATGTGAGACGCAGACAAATAGGAGGTGATTAGGGGAAAAAAAAAAAAGAAATAAAAAATTATTAAAGGTAAATAAAGAAAACTTGTATAGTTTATCTTAGGATGAATCTAACAGTCTACACTTGCAGTGTAGAGTATATAGGACCCTAAGGAGGAATTATTTCACCTGGCACTAGAGAGTATAATGACAAGAGTACAAAGTGATGCAATAAAAAAAGATGTATCTGGGCTAAATGTCACCAGAGAAATTTCTGACTGTGCGCACTGGTTGTGAAATAGTATCCCAGGGGAATTTGTCTCCTCACCCCTGCAAGGTCATATAAACTGTATGAGGCAAAATATTAGCAAAGGAACAATCCTGAATCTCATGTAGCAGTTTAGGTAATTCAACAGGTCTTTCCCAGCACTAATTACTATAATCTACAGTTCAAAGCCTTGAAGATAAGAAAACCATTTGATGATATGCCTTGCAGAGACACATCTCATAAGGAATATTTATAGCAAGTCTGGATTTCTTATAACTTATTTCTGACACAGTGTGCTTTTGAGTGCATTTCGAAGCTCGAATATGAGTGTCTAAAAGTAGCCCTGTGCTGCTCCGTACTATGTACCAGGTACTTACTGGTGGCCTGTATGCATTTCCTCTCTCAAATACACTCATTGAAAAAGCCTGTTTCTGAAATGTCTAATCTGTGCCCTTGATCTACATTCTGTCAGTTAAGGTGTGTTCCCTTCTGTACCAAAGAGTGGAAAAATTTGATTTTTAGTGACATGTATACAGCCTCACACAAGCCAGATCAGGTATAGATACTACAGACCTGAGTCTAGGACCAGGTCTGGCACCAGGAGTTGAGTGATGCATCAAACCTGTAAATATAATTTAGATTTTAACATAACTTGCTCATCCTTGTCCTTATTGAAAATATGAACTAAGAGAAGTGAGAAATTGTTTTCTGCCTGTGTCTAGTAACAGCCTAAGACAGTAAGTCTGAGAGGCATCCCATATAACTTCATGGCATCATTCTATGGCCATCTTGGCAGAAGACTTACTGGAACAGGACAGGAGTGATAAGCACACCCAGTGCAGACCTCTATGCAGGTACTCCTTGAGTAGTAGTTCAACCACACCTAGGGGAAGTAAAGGCCCTGACACAGCCCTCATCCTAGTGTATTAGAAGGAGGATCCCACATAACCACTGACTGGAGTAGTGGACCTGGGCCATAAGGAAAGACTCAGCCAGAAGTACCAGCTTTTGCTGTACCTTAGGTGCTACAAAACACTTCAGTCTGTCTTCACTTGATAGTCAAATTACCTACATGAAGAGGACTTTACAGCTGGAAGGAAGCACTGTGATCTGGCCTGACATCAGACACTACCTGGTGGACTTCTGTGCCCCTGGTCACTAGTCTTGTTTGAGCTAGAAAGATATTTTAAAGAACAGTCAGTCTTGAGCTGAAAATTATTACAGGGTTGGTTCATCATTGTCTAGTTATTTCTATTTATACTTCAGCTGTTTATCAAGATATGTCATAGTCAAAGGCCTTAAAAGTCTAAGTATACTGTATCAGTACAATTACTTGTAACTGTAAAACTTGCAATTTAGTCAAAAGCAGTATTATTCTTTGACAAAAACTATTTTAAAAAAATCTTAATTATACTACTTTAATCCTTTGTGAAATATATAATCAATCTGATTATGTGCTCTGAGATTGGAATTAACTAGAAAAGGCCACAAATATATGGGTAATTCCTTATATACTGTTCAAGTACTCATATCACCATCACCTTCTTCCAGACCTTTACAGTTTTCCTTCTGCTTTAGGGCTAACTGCATAGGCAGCAATGGTCAAGAGAGCTCCTTGACACTTTTTTGAAAACTCCTGATTTTAAAATGTCTAATTGTAGTAACAGCTGTAAGCAATAATACTTAACTCTTAAAATGATATCTCTGTGAGCTGGCAAAGCTAATATATATTTTCTGTGGTGATTTTTGGTCTTAGAAACTGTTGTATTTAATTTTTAGAAAGACCCACTGTCACCATGGGAAATTCAGATTACATCACTCATACTAAGTCACTTTCTCTACATAACGCAGAGAGATGTTTTAAGTAGATATTTATCCTCTGGTTCAAAAATGTTTGAGAGCAATGGTTTTCCTCATCAGTGACAGAGGCAATGCCATTTTGGACATACAGTTTCTGCTGTTTTGAGATCACTACTGGCTGCCTTCATTATAACAAGTGATTTAAACTCTCTGATCACAGAAATCCTGCCACTGAATTCAGTAATGCCAGTTAGGTCAAATTAACGTTTGTTAATAAGCAGGTGAATTCCTCATGCTTATTTTCTATAATGAGTATTAGCCTAAGGGAAATTGGATATTTTCTTCCTTCCAAGCCTCATAGTTGCTTTGACGATGTACTTTATGATGTTTTAAATTTGTGCTAATGAGTATGCTTTTGTTCTACCTTTTCACTCTGCTCTTTTTCTATCAGCCTGATGCCCCGGCCTCATCCTGGAGAAGTCTATATGCCTGTCTCTTGATCTGCAGGCAATCTAAACTGTCCCATTTCCCAAAGCTTTAACTTGAACTATTTACCTCTCTCTTATGTAGCTTCTGCATAGCATTTACCAGTTCTTCCAGATCACTTGAACATTCTTAGTGGCTCCCTGCAGAGATCGCTGCTCTCAGTAGTACATGGGATGACCTGTCACTAGTATTCATTTTGACCATCAGTAGCCATTAATTCTGTTTAGAGAACCGTAGGATAATTTATATTGCCTCTGGCAGTCTTCTAGTCCAACCTCCTGCTCAAAGCAGGACCAAGTCCAAACCTGAGCCACAGATTCACCTCTTAAGTCCAAGAAAGCCCCCCTCTTGCAGACTATCCATCAAGGACCTTTGAATGGGTTACAGGTTCTTCACAGGAATGTGTACAGACTTCCAAAGTGATCTGCCCCATAGCCTTTGTTCTTTTCTGAATGTCTTGTGCGTATATGGGTGAAGAAGACACTTAATAGCAAGTTCAGTGGTTATGTGCAGGAGAGGCTTGATTCTGCTCTCAAAGACAAGTGGAAAACAATGAAAACAAGCAATAACAAGCAACATTTTTTTCCCTCATTTTTTTCAAATGTCTTACAAAAATATTTTCCTGCATTTTTTCATATGTTGTTTACCAGATTTTATTTCTTTATTTACTGTGTTGAAGTGGGGTTGGCAGACCTGTGGCATACAGCAGGTTAATTTCCTGAGAACTTAACTCAAGTTCCTTACTCTAACTGAAGGGATGGGTTGGATAAAGTGAAATAGGGTGAAACAGAGTTTGTGATATAAAGGAGATCAACTTAGATAATACTGTGTATCCTTTACTGTATCAATCTGAAATGATTAAAGCCATGGATTATAATGAAAGTGATGTCCTGGCTGAGTACTGTGTCCAGTTTTGGGCGCCATAGGATAAGAAGGACATTGAGGTGCTGGAGCAGGTGCAGAGAAGGGCAACAAAACTGATGAGAGGTCTAGAAAATACGTGGTATGAGGAGCACCTGAGGGAACCGGGATTGTTTAGCCTGGAGAAGAGGGGGCTGAGAGGAGACCTCATTGCTCTCTACAACTACCTAAAAGGAGGCTGTAGTGAGGCTGGTGCTGGTCTCTTTTCCCAAGTAACTAATGAAAGGACAAGAGATAATGGTCTCAAGTCGCGCCAGGGGAGGTTTAGGTTGGATATTAAGAAGCAATTCTTTACTGAAAGAGTCGTTAGGCATTGGAAAAGGCTGCCCAGGGAAGTGGAGAAGTCATCATCCCTGGAGGTGTTCAAAAGAGGAGTAGATGTGGTGCTTCAAGACATGGTCTAGGGGTCAGGGAGATGTTGGACAAAGGTTGAACTAGATGGTCCTAAAGGTCTTTTCCAACCTAGATGATGCTATGATACAAAAGGTACAGCATGTATTCATGACTCAAAGTATACTAACTTTACTGATTTGGAGACACACCATTAACGCATTTTAAAATACGTACTTAAGAAGCACTTGTTAAATATTTCCTACATTGCCACCATGAAGGAATATGGATACAATTCTCCATTGTACTGCAACAGGCATGATTGTACATGGAAATGCAGTTTTAAAATAACAAATTCTCTATTATGTTTCATTAAAAGCCAGCTGTTTGCTACCAGCTATGAACACAGAAGGGTCTGTGAGAGCAACAAGCTCCAAGTTATACTTTGTGTAATTGTACATTGCTCATGGTATTATGCTGGTAGCTGCTGACCTATTCCATTATATGATTTTCAGACAAACTCTCTTTTACCCTTGCTGTAAAGCTAAGCACATTTTTTCAAAGTTCTTAGTAAATAATCACCATATCTCCATTTACAAAAATAGAATGGAGCATAAATTCCTAACCAAGCCTGTGGGGCTGGCCAAAGGATCACAAATGTTTAAATATTTGACTGGAGAAAAGCCAGATGCTGGATGTCATGGAGAGTGGCTAGTGCCAAGCATCCAATTCTTCTTGAGAACCTGAACATTTGAGCTGGAGCTAATTGTTTACCCAGTCTGTATGCCTGGGCAAACAAGCTCCTCGAAGGTCTTTGCTGCGAGTCTGCCCGGATGCCCGTTCCTCAGCCTTTATGTACTTATTAGGCTGACAATAAAAGATGGCACGAAAGCAAGTGCAGATGTTAACAAAGCCAGGGGAATGCCAGGTCAGAATTAAATCACTGTGTCCTGAGTGCTCTTGTTCTGAACATGGATATGGAGTTTCTGTTGTGAGGGTAGGCAAGCAGCAGCAGGAGGGTGAGATGAAGTTGAGTCCCCTGCACTGGACTCGTCAGGAAAGCTGACAGCTGACTGAGCCCTAATTAGGACCTGACAACCTGATCCTGCAGGCAGTAGTCTCACTGAAATAAGTGGGAGCACTGTCTGATTAAGAACAGTACTGTATTATATTGCTACATACATTATTTGTATTTCTCCAGAATCCACAAATCCTAACTCCGTTTGGAACTGCACTGTGCTATACATTATAAAAAAGAAAAAGAAAGATGTTTTGTCACTCTGTTTTGCAATCAAGATAGAAAAACCAGTCCCTCTGCCTATGTTTGCACACCTTGTTACAGGCACAACCTGGAATGAAGCCAGCGTCCCCTGAACCCATGTCCATTAGGCAATCTTATTCTAATTTATTAGGTTTCTCAGCTACATTCCTAATCTTAGTACTTAACTCACCTTTGAATTTCATATTCTGTATTCCTAATAGTAGTAGTTTCAGGATACTGACAGAGATCCCTTAATACAACTCTATGTGACATTTGGTGAAGGACAGAACTTTTAATTTGTCTTTAATGTGATTGAGGAGATAGAAATAAATTTGTGGAACTGATTTTCTTTCTTCTGGAAACTGTTTGAGGGACACAAAACAAAAAAAATGCAGAGCTGGAAAACAGCAGATTTTGAGGTTAACCTGATTCTCTTGTAGAAAATTACCTGAGAAGCTGCTTGTTTCCTTGTGGTGGTTAATTAATTGCATATTATCATAGAATGTATTGGGTTGGAAGGGGCCTCCAAAGGCCATCTAGTCCAACACCCCTACAATAAGCAGGAATGTCTTTAACTAGGCCAGGCTGCTCAGAGCCCCATCAAGCCTGACCTGGAATGTCTCCAGGGATGGGGCCTCCACCACCTCTCTGGGCAAGCTGATCAACCACCCTCATATTAAAGAACTCCTTCCTAATGTCCAACCTAAATCTACCCTTCTCCAGCTTGAAAGTGTTACCCCTCATCCTGTCACTACAAACCCTTGAGAACAGATCTTCCCCTGCCTTCCTATAGGCCCCTTTCAGGTATTGGAAGGTCACTATAAGGTCCCCCCACAGCCTCCTCTTCTCCAGGCTGAACAGCCCCAACACTCTCAGCCTGTCTTCACAGGAGACGTGCTCCAGCCCTCTCATCATTTTCGTGGCTCTCCTCTGGACATGCTCCAACAGGTCCACGTTCTTCTTGTGCTGAGGGCTCCAGAACTGGACGCAGTATATTCCAGGTGAGTCTCACCAGGGCAGAGCAGAGGGGCAGAATCACCTCTCTTGACCTGCTGGCCCCTGCTTCCTTTGATGCATCCCAGGATGCGATTGGCCTTCTGGACTGCCATTGCGCATTGGTGGCTCATGTTTGACAGAGAGCATCCAGTATATTAAATAAAAAGAGAGTTGCAGTTTAGGTAACAAGCTCTGTGATTTCCCTCTGGGATCGGTGGTGTGCTTTAGCATCAGAGGGACCTCTTGTGCACAGGCACCCTGCTCCTTTAGTGTGCAGCAGTCTCTGTGCAGGGGCAAGGGGACCCTCTGGTCTTCCTCACTCAGTTTGTGGCCTTTCTGCTGAGACAGCTGATAAATATGTCATAAGTGGTGCTGCTGGAAGACAGAATTTACAAGCCCATTACAAACTGCCAGTAACTGGTTGCTGCTGTCTTGGACTGGATTTGAATGCCTGACAGAGGGCAAAAGCTCTTTGTCTCAGAGTCATTGTCTGGCTCTGGCTCCTATGGCTGTCTTTCCTAAGCCACCGAGGAAGACTTTAAAGTAGGTTCTACTGTGACTGGAGAAAAAATCACAGAGGAGTCAGGGCACTGAGAGAGGTCCTTCATCTTCCCAGAAGCAGAGAACATCCTGGGGAGCTCCTGCATACTAATGTACTGGCTGGGAATCAAATAGGTGGACCTGGAGGTCTGTGCAGCTGCAGAGCTACACCAACACTGCAATTACAGAGATGCGGTGGGATGTTTGCATGGCTGCAGTCATAGGTGCACTCAGAGGGAGCTCTAACACATGCATACTCACTTTTTAGAAGATACAGAGAAGATGGGAAAAAGACTGTGCTCAGTGCAGAGGAAAGCTCCAGCATGCAGGATGTGGGGCTAAGTATCTCCAGAGGTCTCCTACAAACTAAATTTCTCTACAGTTCTCAATGAGATATTAGCCATGGAGTATTATTCTTCTGCCCCACAGATCTCATCAGGAGGTCAGCCTGCATTGGCCATTTTCCCTTTTCATAGTTTATTCCCTCTGCACTCTGCTAGATAACTCTTATTTTTCCTCCTGGTCATTTGCCCAATTTAGTGATAAAACTGGAATTACAAAGACACTGCCAAGAAGACAAGATCCTGACATCCTCGGCTGAAAAATCACTTGAGTTTTGGAATGGCAGTCAGTATTTAGTTCTTGTTTAGTTAAACTCACGTTCAGTTGCTTCTTGCAAGCATTGCATTTATAGAGGAAAACAGAGGGAAACTGTGTTTGCTTAAATGGTAAGTGTAGAAGCAGGGCAGGTTTTCTGCACTAGAAGTAGGAATTCTACTACTGTGAGGTATTAGAAGCCCAAAAGCCTGTTAAGGAGTAGGCACAGCAAAAAATTAAAGTTCTGGGTCTCATGAAAGGATGGGCTGGGATAGAGAATCCTAAGACAGAAGGGTGGGCTAAACAGAGGGAGTGAAACCTGCACTGATATCTCTGAGTCACTCTACCCTTAACTGGACTTTCCCTGAAATGCCTCATGACATTTTATCTTCCCCAGCCCTCCATGTCTCCCTTTGGCCTTTCCCCCAGAGCCTTCAGAAGAGGGAACTTTTGCCTGTGCTGTGCAGAAGCCCTTAATCATTTCCATTAGTGATAGAAGCAGCCAATTGTTTTATTAGACTGTGGTTTAAATGCAATGTATAGGAAGTATGTAGTTCCGTGCTTAACTGCTTTGGATAGTTCCTACAGCCTCCTGGTTATTTGGATGCCAGTCCTGCTGGACCCTGTCAGAAACAGCCTTCTGGAAGCTAAACTAAAGACTGAGTGGGAGGTAGTTGCCACCTTAATTCTGCAGTCATGTTTCCCGGTGATTTCCAGGGAAGAGGTTCTTCGGTGCTGAACTGGGAATGACTGCAGACAGTCTTTTTCACTTAGAGGTCCCTTGGTGGCCAAGAGGATAGCAGTTTTGCCCCAAAACAAAGGATTTTTCCAAAGAGCTGAATGCAGCCAGTTTCAAATATTCAATGGAACCAGGCACTGCTCCTGTCTCCAGGAGAAGAAAGAGAATGACAATAGGCAAATGTTTAAATGAGGCATGTGTAGGTAACTGTGCTGATACTTTATTTCTGCCATGTTTGGTCTTCCCACTGTAGGGTCCAGATCTTTGTAAGGAGAAAAGAGGCCACACAAACTAGGAAGGATGCACAATGCTGCCATTAGGGAATTAGGACCAAGCTACTCACAGCTGGGAGCTGCAGTTTGACAGAGTCCGTAGGGGTGCAGGGAGCAGCTGACAGTCAGGGAGGCAGAAAGGAGTTGCTGGGACGCAGCAATCCAATAAAAATCACAGGTGAACTTGAATATCTGAAGGACAAGGAGCCAGGGCCCAGGCAGGGGTTCATGCCAACTGTTCTAAAATGTCAGCATTTCTCTTGCCCCACGGCTCAGGGATACGTTATCTTCTCTGGGTCAGGCAGCCTGAAAATATCACTCTGGTGAGAATTGGTGATTCAAAACCTGGCAGCTCAGCTGGTTCTGTGCCCTATCTATATACTCCTGAGAACCTGCTACAACACAAGGCAAGGGTGGAGGTATCTGCCGGGCTAGTAGCAAGTGAAGGAAACAGATAGGCAGCTTATCTCATCCAGAGATGAGGAGTAGCTGTGGGCAGTGCTGAGGAGAGCAGCTATGTCTACGGTCATCCCTAGGTATACCCTCACTGCCAAAAGACAGATTATTCCTTCATCTTCTCCTCAATGCTGGAGATTTCCTTTCTGGAAGTCTTCTTGCACTGTTCCTGGAAATGTATTACTGTGGAAAGTTTTTATCTACCTATTTGCTGGATTGTACCAAGCACACACATATATATGTATAAATTAGCTGCATCTCCCACTGAACTGTGTTGATACTGTATAAGAGCAAACCAAAGGACATTTTAACCTAATATCTGGATTTTACCAGAAAAAAGGAGCCATACGTTTATTTCACTTTTGTCTACCTACATGATAATGAAACTATAATTAAAGCATCTATGACTGCCTGAAAATGTTCTGACTGCATATTTTCCCTGTTTCAGCTACACTGAAAACTTTCTTTATAACAGTGCTGACTTTGATGATATTTTGGTCTGACTCCTTTGATTAATTTTTCATTTCACAACAACTTGTTGTCTCCAATCACATTTTGTCGTATATTACATTATATTAATACCCCAAAAAGCTAAAGACAGAATAGCGTTCTTTGTTCTTTCCATAACAGAACTGAAATTAAAATGTTGGCATTTCTTGTGGATTGAAAACTTGAGATTTCAGCTAGATTTAATAGCGTCTGTTTCACAGAAAGGGAGAAAAGTTTCCCTTATATCTATTCCCTTTATTATTTTAATATAGTGCAGGGACTCACACCTGTTTTGTAGAATCCAGCTGCAGTCTCATAAAAGCAAGGAGACATGGTTGTGTCAGAAAACGATCTTAACCTCCATGAAAAATTTGGTTGGAAATCAGAAAATGTACTTCCAGCCAAGATCAGTTAATAGAGATTCTGTCTCTGCTGCTCCAATTAATTTAAACTTCACATGTCATGGGGAGGAAAATTGAATACATTACCATTGACGAGTGAGGCTGGCAAGCTATCTCAGTAAGCTTGATGGAGCCAGGAACGATGTGCACAGCTCCACTTAACCACCCCTTTGCTTCACTGAGTGAACTTCCTCCTCATTTTCTGGGGCACAGTGTCAGAGGAATGATTCTGCCCAGTCTTTTTATTCATAGCTATGACAAAGCCAAAGTTTTCAATTTTTTTGCAGCTGACAAAATACAAATTACAACGAGGAACCCAGAACTACAGCACCTTTTAGTAGATAACCATTTGCACAGCCTTTGCCCATTGTGAGCTGGAAAGAGGAGACAATTTTCCCATGCCAAGTAAAGGTGAGAGAGGCCAGTAGTTCAGCTTGCATCACATATCTTTTCCACAGTCCCAAGCCAAACCACTGCTATAGATTTACCCCCTCCCACTCGCTGGACTTTCTAATGTGAGAAGTATCTTCCCATGGAAAGCAGTGGTTATGCAGTCACATGGGATCCTGCCTTACTCATACTGCTGGCTTCTGGCTCCGTTTTGTGAAACGGGGCAGAGATGCCAGAGCTATCCTCAGGCTGAGATCTCTCCATTAAGCAGCAGCAGCAGCAGAAGTCAGGAGGGAGTAGACAGGCTCCAAAAGGTCCTCCCAGTCATCATAGAAAGTGACTTTTATTTCACTAAATAGCAGACAAAAATCCCATTGCACGTTATGGCACATGTACTCCCAGAAGAGCAGGGGATATAAATTTGAAGACCAAAGAGCCCGTGCTCCCTGAAGATGCTGAAATCTTTTTTTATAAGACAAAGCTGTTCAGTTCTGAGCCTTATACAAATTCCAGTCTAAGTACAATGTACTTATCTGCGCGGCGCTGACAGTAGCAGCCAGATACTTACCTATCCCTCTCTGACCTTGCAGCTCTGCCATTGCTCTTTGAGTAGTTGTTCTGCTTAGTACCAACTTAGATGAGAGTATTTCAGTGCTAAGCAGAGTGCACTTTAAGCATTAGATTTAGAAAATGCTTTGAGAGTGGTCACACTGTAAATGGCAAGCTTATAGAAAACCAGGAGCATATCCACCCAGAACCTGAATGGTGATGAAGAGGGCTTGGTGAACCCAGATAGCCCCAGCATCCTCAGGCCACCAGCAGCATGCTCACTGCTCTGGAGAATGCTAAGAGGGGAAGCACTTCTGTTGTCCTCCAGTTCATCTGAACAAGGCAGACATTAGGCATCTGCATGGCATTTCTGCCCCAGAAGGAGGTCAGCAGCCTCAGTTACCTACGGCCTAAAGGGCTTTATGTTCAGTATCTAAGACTGCCATGGATGTGAATGGGCAGGTAGGGCATGCTCTACAGGGCCTAATAGAGAGGTTTAGAGAGCTCACTGAGACCTGAGGAAGAATGGCTTTCTACAAAGGCAGAGCTTTCTGCTGGGGCTGTAGACAGAGATAGAAAAGCAAGATAATACCCTGAGATTAACTTCTGGAGCTCCTCTCTTCACTCCCAGACTGCTTTGCCTCACCCTCGCTGAGCACATTTCCTTCAACATTTGTCCCAGTGGAGACACAGCAGGAGAGTGAGTTGAAGCAATGCAAGTTGATGGTACCCTTACCTTTGCAGGACCAAAGGCAGGGAACCTAAAACTACCAGGCAGAAGACGACCATCATCATTAGATGTTGTTTGCTCCAAATCAAGGGGTTTTAGTTGATGAGTGTGCTGGAAATAGAGATTAAATAAGCCATTCTTTCTCTAAAATACTTTTCCATAAGCAAATAGGGATGTAAGGAGGTCTGTAGACATTTGGAGGTGCCTTAGCTCCTATTTCTACTGTCCTGCCATGGCTCTATAACTGCCTATGGAGCATGAAAGAGAGAGAAGACCAAAGCCCATGCAATTAGGCTACTAAATGCACATGGTGGAGAGTGCGAGTTCAGGTACAGTGAACATGGTCTGTAAGGTTCTCACAGACAGCCTCTACCAACTGGTACTAGACAGACCATGCAGAGGTTGCACTACATGGAAAAACAGCAGTCTGAATCTTTCAGAGGTATGGAGGAGACAGTCACAACTCAGTGCAAGTCCAAGCCATTGCGACTGGCAGAATTTTTAACCAATGTCTGTTGTCTGATAACTATAACTGTTTCTATTTTCACCGATTATGGGTCCCTTCCAACTTAAGTTATTTTAGGATCCTATGATTAGGGAGAGCCATCCAGGATCTTGACAAGATGCCTTTTGACTCCACTATATTTTAACCTTCTGCAGAGTGGTACAGACAAAGGGAGGATATGAGATAAAGTAGTATCAGAAAAGGAAAGTGGTAGGCCCATGCTATTCAGGGTATTAAACCTTTAGAGAAGCCTCTCTTTGAGATCTTGAAGGCAACTCAGGGCAGTGGGAACAGCAGCAACTGTATCGGTGGATTCCCTGGGAAGTCTGCACAAAGTAGATACCAACATGGAAAGTTAAGTTACTCTTCATGGGGATAACCGTTCCAATACACCTATTAACTGTCTTTTTCTCCCATTCCTATTGGAACTGGCATCTAATTCCCTGACCATTACTGATAAGTTGTAAAGAGGTCTATGACAACAGTAAGAGACATTTTCCTTCCTCGTAGCGCCTCTAGATCCGCCACCAAGTTCTCAGCCCCAAAACACTCTCCATGGAGACTGGATGGATGTAATGTGAAATAAATGAGTTTCAGGCTTCTGTCCCCACACAGTGGGCCACTTTGACTCACAGGAGCCCACAGGATTGCCTACAATACCATAGTGAGTTGTTTTTTGTTTGTTTTCCACTGCATTAAAGCAGCAGTAATAACAGAGTGTCATGAGACCAGCACCAAACAGAAGAAATCCTGCCAAGTGAATCTGTACTCATGTACAGCTTGAAAGCAGCAAGGAAAGGAACTGTCCAGAGACTAAAACATTTCCATGTTAGACTTATGATTTAATACTTGTTTAAATTAAACATTAATATGGGTAAAGCAACTTTCAAAACAGAGCCAGTGCAGAGTTGATCCAAAAGTCAACAGGACAAAAGAATCTGGAGCAAAAATCTGAGCCAAACCACTGAAGCTGATAATGTCTGGCAAGAAAATTCACCTCAGAGAAGAGCTTGAGTACAATAAAACTCCACTAAAAAAACACAAGTCAGACCTTGCCCTTTGCTGACTGTCTCTCTCTCTTTATTCTGACCAGATGCAAAAGACTCGTGGTCTTGGAGGCCTGGGACATCTTTTCTAAGAAGGTTCTGCAGAATCAGGGTTACTTCTGCACTTGAGGATTCAAATCCCAGATTGAGCTTCTCACAAAGCCCAGGTGACCCTGCCAATTGGAGGCACAAGGACAGAAAACTTTAAGTGACTCTGGCCCAAACTGTATTTACTGATAGAGAGCTGGTCTTGAGCTTGCCAGCTATTAATTGTACTTTGACAAATTAGAAAGGCTTCCTGTCATCCATCAGGGCACCCACTTCCCATTATTCTGGGCTAACAATCTGTAAAATGAAATGGCAAACAGAACTTCATTAAAACAAAGTGAGACACTTTCTTGGATGACAGGTTCGGAAGAGTAGAAACCAAGCCCCAGGGGTTGCACTTCCAGCTTCATCTCTGAGTAGCTATAGGGAAAAAAAGGACAAAAAGTCCTTTCAGCTCTCTGTACCTCAGTTTACACATTCATCAAGAAGGGGACTACTGCTCAGAGTCCTCTTGAGAACATTATGGAAATGAATTACAACTTACAAAGCGTTCTGTGACTCTGGGTGGATGCAAAGTATAAAATTCTTAGTCTAAAACCATCCAGATTAGCTGTCAAAGCACTAAATATTATTACTACAATGATTGGAGAGCCAGGAGTATTAAAACCAATATCAATCATTTAATTAATTTATCATCCAGCAGAGTACAAAGGAAAACACATTCCTCCAGTCTAATCCCATATACCTTGGCTACCCTTCCTTGCCCAAATTCATCTGCCCTGACTGTCTGCCTGCAGTTGAGGCAGGTAACACTTAACTTTGCCAGTGCGGAGAGACAGACAGACAGACAGACAGACAGATAGACATCTCCAGGACTGATTCAGATCCTGGGTGGGCTGACTCAGTCTCTGGAAGTGTCATTATTTTGCCCGATCTTAGGCTTGGTCTGTATTATTAACTTAAATGTGTCCAAGATCTAGCCCTGAGGCCAGTCGGCACCAGGAAGCCACCATCCAGGTAAATTTTCCTGCTCTCCTAATCAAGGTGTCTCTATAGAGACCACCAACTGGTAGCAGTCCCAGCCTGGTGGGTTCCCAGGACCCTCCACTACCCCGGTGGCAGGGCCCCTTCTGACAGTATAGCAGCAGTTCAAGTAACTGTGCCCTGTAACATTCCTTGGCCTGTTTAATTTATTAGTGGAGCCGTAGCCTTAGATGTATGAAACAAGTGTCTGAACTTAGCTGAGATGTGCTAGGACAACACAGCCATGTGAGGGACGGGGTTAACTCTTTCCGTCCTGTAGCCATGTGATGACCCTACTCATCAGAAAGGAGGGACTGGCCAACATCTAAGTTGACAAGAGGAGTCTATATAAGCTAAATGCTTCAAAGGAACTCTGAAGAACTTAATCTTGAGGCTCAGTGCTCCTGGAAAGCAGCTGTTTATTTACGGATTTAAGCTCAGTGATTAAGCCCATGCTATGCTCACAGCCCTGTACTTGGGACCTTCCAGAGCCAAGCAAGGGGTCATGTTCTCAGCTGTTATGAGTCACTTGGGTCACCAGTTATCCTGCCCTTCTGCCCACTGTTGCCAGCTACTAACTCTGTTTCCACCATCCCCTCTCTGAACATGACATCTGTAGGTCTGCTCAGTAAAATACTTCTCCCTCGTCACCCGTATGCGGGCATCTTTGCATTTATAGTGATTCTCCCAGTCCCTGCATACAGCTGGAGAGCACTGTGTCTACTGAATATACCGGTAAAAGGAATCTAGGTCCCCAGGGCTTGCCCTTCGCCTGACATGAGCCAGCATGACAAATCCAGAATGCGGGTCAGGATGCCTGAGTCACAGCCCCCTGCCTGAACCAGGAGATCTCAGTGCCTCACTACAATAATCTGAGCCCTTCTGATGCCACTGCTGTAGCCACCCTCTAATGAGTACATCCACCTCCACAGGGAGACAGGGAAAATGAGGGAGGATTGCCCCAATAGTCATAGAATCATAGAACCATAGAATCATTTAGGTTGGAAAAGACCTCAGGATC
>JAVSBS010011103.1:25122-45511 GCA_033124195.1 Coracias cyanogaster
TCATTCAACAACCAGAAGCTGCCTACCACTTCTCATGATGCTGACTCCGCAGTTTCCCTTCTCAAACCTGACTCCTTCGTACTTGTGTCCTGCGAGAGAAAAGAAACCAGGTGTCGGTGGCAGCGATCGCTCCTTTCTGCCCCGTTTTGGGGGACACTTTTAAGTGGTGTGAGTGGAACTGAGATGCTCCAAATAACCCAGAGGACGACACCGAGCTCCACGTCTGTCCACAAGTGACATGACCCCTCAGCCCTCAAACAAGCCATGGGACCAGGGCCAGCTGGTGAAGAACTTGTGCTTTTTTCACCTTTAGAAGTCATGTCATAAAGTGGCACAGAAATGATCCTTCCCAAGTGCGTGTTTATAGCTCAGGTATTCTGTGATCATTCGGAGGATCTGTGTACACGGAGGACACCATGCGCTGTAAAGGTGAACACTGTGTCCCCTCAGAAGCCCAGTAAATTCAGACCAACGCTGTGGGTGGAAGAGTTAGAACTGAAATATGATGCTACGGTGCTACTGTCACCGGGTTCTTGCTCAATGCAAGAGAAAAGTGGGCAATGGGATGTGTATGAGATACAACCACCAGCACTGGGAGCTCAGGCCTCTTGTTAATTCAAAGATCAAGACAGCAAAGCAAGACTGTCCCAGTCATGGTTCTTCAGCTCTAACCCCAGCAGCTGGGCAAGAAAGCTGACGTTGCAGATACAATGGTAAATTTTCATCACGGTTTTGCACACCAATTTAAAACCTTGGTAAAAGGTAGGTTTTGCTCCGTTGTGTCGTACGTACCTTCTAGCTTTAATACCGGCTGGGACCTTAACTCTCTGCCCTGAATGTGAAATTCTTTCAGCCTTGGGCTCCCCAGGGAAGTGGTCCCAGCACCAATCCTGTCAGAGTTCAGGGAGTGTCGAGGTGATGCTCTTAGACGTGGGGTTCAGTTTTAGGCAGTCCTGCAAGGAGCAGGGAGTTGGGACTTGATCTTTACAGGTGCCTCCCAACTCGGGACATTCTATGATTCTTGTAACGGCTCCATGGTTGTTTTTTTTAATATTAGTTAAGCTTCTACTTCAGTCCCACCTCGGGGAGGAGGAGTTTGCCACGTACCTGTTGGAGTGGTCACGGTACATTCTGTGTATGGCAGTTGATTCAGTCCCTCTTCAACCACAAGCCTGATCTGTAGAACCAAAGAGATCAGTCAGCTTAAAGGGATCTGTTATCTACACAGATAAGATACTCCAAGTTAGTAGTTTTTACAAGTAGCGGGTGAACACCTAACAGGGTCTAGGAGGGTCTCTTTATAGCAGTTAGGGACAGAATTTAGAGACCTTTTGGGGGTGACGCCTAGGTTTTGTTCACAAATCAACTGAGGGCATTACAACCCAAAACTGAGGGAAGAGGGGGGTACACTGGCAATCATAAAACTGACTTCATTTCTATCTGGCTGGCATAGGCATCACAGACTTGTTTTCTTGACAAATAAGTAAAGCAAAGACCAGTGAGAAAAAGGGAAACTTCACCCTCTCAGTTCCCCCCCAGCTAGGCTCTGGGTCTGTTTTCACATCCACGGATCTACAGGTAAGCTGCCATGGGGCTGCCAGAACAGCCACAGAAGCTGCAGCAATGTAAACGCACCCCTGAATGCCCGAAGACGAGTCAGGAGATCTTCTAGAGAAGATTTCTTATCTCTTTAATCACCTTCTTCTTCTGGCACCTGTCAGCTGTGGTTCCTGTGGGATGCTCTGCTCTTTCACATGGTGCAGATGGCCCAGTTCAGCAGGGACATCCCTACTGGAGCTCCAGCTAGCAAGCCACACACCCCGCTCTGGTAGCCAGAAAACCTCCAGCCCTCCCCAACAAGCTGCTGTACCCCAGGCAAAGTTACTGAAACGTTCATCTGAACCCAGCATGATGCCCATGAAAGACACTCTGGGTATTAAAGATGCAAAAATTCTGCTAGTGAGCTGAAGATTCACAGGCCAGAGCTGCTCAAGGAAAGCTACTGCCAACCAAAGATGAAGCCTGTCAAGCAAACGTCACCGTGTGCTGGTGGAAACGAGGCGATTGCTCCTGGGACGGAGCAAAGTATGCTGTGTGCTTCAGACATTCTGTGTTGCAGAAGCAGGGCAGAGCAGACCAGAAGGTTCCTTCTGCCCTTCCATCCTGCCCCTGTCCCAGCACACAGGCACCCTCTGCTCGGAATCTGAAACGGTCCCTTGAATTTACAATCCCTCTTTCAAGATAATTTAAATAATTTTAGCACGATGATGTTTTCCTTGGGTTTGTGGCAGCTGTACTCAAGAGGTGGTGGTCAGCCAAAAATTGGTGATGGCATCAAAGGGTACAACTGACATGTAACGGGAGCAAAGACTGGAAAAGCCGTTCATGGGGTAATGGTCCCGCGGTAGCAAAACAGCTTCTTTGGAACTGGCAGTCCCCTCCGTGGCTGGCTCCGTGTGTTTCTGGAGGCCACGAAGCACGTCTAGAGAAGCCATCTCTACCACCTTCCTCCTCTTCCTCCTGCCCCCCTGCAGGCAGGGTTTTGACTCGGTCGCTTTAATCCTGCGACTGAAGGCACCAGCGTTCTTCCCCCAGAAGACATCTCACAAGCCAAGAAATCCTTGACTTAATGGCAGGTTTCTGGGACATCTGGACACAATTTTATTGTTTTCCAGTTCTTTCACCGAAAAAAAGTGCCAACCTATGAGCCAGGTTAGGAAGAAACGCTTTTTTTCATGGTGGTGTCACACTGCCAGGGTTAGCATCACTCTACTTTATCTGCCACAAGGGTTGAGTTAACCAGCACAGGGCTGCAGTCAAATAATCTCCTTGCTTTACTACACTTATGGGTGTTTTATCCAGAGCTGGGAAGGATTCCTCTGTAAATTTACCAATGTTGACAAAACATTTACTTTTGCCCTGCTGCTTTCTGCCACCCCCACCCTCGGGGGTTGTAATTTCCACCTCTTTTCTCTCTGGCCTTGAGAACCAGCAGCTCTGCTCCTCTCCCAGAGAGGGGGAATCTAAACCAGGTATTATTATGGCCCCACACAAAGCAGGGAAAGTAAAGCTTTGGTTCCGAGGTAGAAGAGTCTGACCAGAAATTAAAACCGTGATTTAAAAAAATAACAAAATGAAAACTCATTTTAATTGGGGAAACAAAAGCAAAAAGGGGTGTTTAATTCCAGCAGAGCTAGTTAAATTGTCAGTTTACAGGGTGATGCTGAAGTTTTAGATGAAGCATTTAATGCTGATAGACAAAATCATGTCAATATGCTCATTTATTACAGTTCTACGTTGAGGATTTACCCCCGAGCCTTTGCCTTTGCCTTCGAACCTTCATTAGTAAATGATCTGTTAGAACTGTCAGCAAAAACAACAGTTAACAGAGGGCCAAGGAGTTTCAGCTAATGACCACATAAACATTTTGAAATTAAAACGTTAGTGAACCTGACCTCTTCTCAGCCAATTAAGCACATGAATAAAGTCTCCTGTACCACAGTCAAATACCAGGGAGGAAATCAGGTTTGACCAGTTCCTCAGAGCGCAGGAAGAGAGAAAATTGGATACAGGCAACTATAGAAGGCAGGCTGATTCCTCTTGTTCAGGAGAGGGGTGGTTTGTTGGCTTGGGCCTTTACTGTTCTTGGTGACTGGGAAGGTGAGGAACATCCTCAAGAAGGGAAAAGCAGCGAAGATAAAAAGTACTGCAGCCACAACCTTAGGCTGTGGTCTTATCTAAACCCTGAGCCTGGATCAGGGATGGATTAAGATTGGGCTTATCGCAGGATGAGCCTGCTGCTGGTGACTGAGTGGTCTCTGGACTCACCTTTGCTGGAGGGGGGTTAAAGAACTTCCTTTTCCTTGTTAATGAATGTGGATTTGCAAACAGCAAAAAACCCAGCAAAAAGCAGGCGATGTGCCCGTGTGGATGTTGTGGGTTTCTTTAAGCATGTGATTTAAATGAGACGAAAGCTGCATTCCCAACAGTCTTGTTCTGAGTTACTAAAATGTGTGAAAAATTCAAATTGCTTTGTCCCTGGTAGCAACTGTGATGTGGCTAAAACCAAATTCCCAGCGGGGATGCTCCCAGAACTGCTCAGGGAGACACTTGTGTTTGATAGGACCATGGTTTCTGGACGCCTTAGAGATGAAAGAAGTCCAGACAGGGAGCAGAAGTCTCTACACAGAAAGCTGCTGTCAAACAGCATTTTCCTTGGTGTATAAAACTACTCTAACGCCACCGTTAATTCTACCCTGAAAGACCCATTTTATGGAAGAGCTAGAGTACAATACCAAGAAGAAGAAATTCTTCACCTACCAGACGATCAGCAGAAAATACGAAGTCTCCTCTACTGGATTTCCTGAAAAAGGTAAGGATTTCTATTTTAAAGCAGGGAATAATTTGGGGAACATTGCTTAAATACAATATTAATTCAAGTGCAATATATTCTAAAGGCAGCTCTCCTAGATAGTTCTCCTATTGTACAGAAAATTTATTCCACAGAGAGTCTTCATGGGTTCCCTGCTTGGTGGTGCAGATGGAGATGCAGTGAGCTAACGGAGGGGTCTGTGCTGTACCGGTAGCAATTAAAGCACGAGAACTGATGATTTGCTGTAGGTTTTCCCTTGTTCCAGCTGGGTTCCAAAACACCTCCCAAGCTCAGGCGTGCGTTCCCTACAGCTCTGAGCTGGAGAGCTTCGCTCTGCCCGCTCTGGGGTCAATCAGAAACCTCAGGGCTATGATAAGGCAGATCCCGTGCCCTGAGACTGGGTTAACGCACTTGATAAGCAGGATTGATAGCATGTCTTATCTGGAATTCACTCATAGCGTGACTAGATTAGTCAACTTGCATTTAATTCCCGAGATTCTGCAACATCTTCTGTTTACGGGAGTGAAAGTCAAAAGGTTTGATTTCCTGGGCAACTGGTAACTCTGGAGTTTTAAAAGGACTGTCAGCCTAATCGAATTTATTGCCTTGTGTTAATAACACACTATTAAAAATGCTGTTTGTTTTTATTATTTCCTTATTTTTTATAATAATGGGATATTAATAACCTTGTGCTACTTTGACATTAACCAGAAAAGCAGCGCTCAAAAAAACCCCAATCCCAAAACCACAAAACCCAGCCCCCAAGCCCCCTAAATTTATACAAACTGAGTTTATCGAGATTTCTGAAGGGATTAGTATTTCCATCTTCAGCGTGTATAAATATATTTTTTTAAGGGATGTAACAGAATGTGTAGTTGGAGCATCTGGGTTCTTCCAGAGGATGGAATTTCAGGAAATTCACCAGTGAAAGTCAAGAGGTTTGTCCTGCAGAGACAGGGATGTTTTAGGGCAGTTCACTGAACACCCGTGGTCAGTGACGCCTGGTTTCTGAGGAGAGGGGGACAACAGAAAACGAGGGTGCAGCAAAATGAGAGATAAATAATAGTAATAGGGGAAAATCACAGACCTCTTGTACACCGGCAGCTGGAAAGCTGTGACCTCATTTCAAGCCCCACATCATATGAGAATTGCTGGGGGCCAGAAAAAAAGGCTTATGTGAAAACACTGTCAGTATTCAGCCTAAATATCGGATAGAAGTATAGAAAGTAATGACCCACGGCAGGCTGGGGGCTTTTTCAGCTTCTTAAGTAACAAAGCAACACCTAAAAAAAAAGAGGCATTAAAACCTGACTTGCAGCACACAGTTAACAACACGAGCATTGTGTTAAATAACTTAAATTTCATTTTGTTTCTGAACGTAGGAAGCATGGCTGATGTACAATTAAAGTCGGGTGCACGGCTTTAAGAGGGGAGAAGGAATGTTTTTTGGGGAAAGTACTGTAATACAAGTTAACTGCAGGGTTATTTTCCTGTTTGAGCACTTGGTGCTGAGTGTGAGTACTGATGCACTTCAGTAACTCCTGTTTCTCTGGTTATCTTACAGAACTTCTCAAGAGACACCAGGGTACTGTGAAGGCAAGGCTGAAAATAAAGCGTCTTCCCTAAACAGAATTTGTAAAAGGCCTTTAGAAGGAAACTTCAGGCACTGGGCGAACTGTTGCCTTAATGAGGAGATGACATATCTGGGAAAGAACCGTGTTCTACCTGCAGCACTTCAGTACTTAAGGTACTTCAGTACGTATTTTTTTTTTAATAACTCTTGGGGGAGTTACTCCTGAATCATCCTACTCTGTAATGCAGTCAGGACTGCGCATCCCACCGCTTTACTGTCTGCGTTTCTATACAGTTCCCTCAGTCCCTGAGGAAATCAGAAGCCTCAGCAGAACCTACCAGACACAATAGCCTTTAAATACCTGCATTTAAATCTTGTCCATTGTTAAATCAGGAGTTAAAATGACGCTACCAATCTGCGCTAATCAATTTGCTTCCACAGAAACCAGAGCTCTCGGTTGCAAATTGCTGCAGTGCTCATCTCAGCTTCCAGACCCCTGCGTCCATCTGTGCAGGCCAGGAATGACTTGCTGATGGTAGTGGTGCAGGCAGATGGCTCTGAGCCCACCGCAGGACGTGATGACCAGCCACACGAAGGTGGGGTTTTCTTTTATAAACTGGACAATTATTCCAACCGAAAGGTTGGGGTTTCTTTCTCTGAATCCTCTCAGGAACAAGGAGAGCTTTCCACTTTTCTGAGCGGCTCACACTATGGACAGAATAGAGTCCCTGAGGTCTTCTGCACCTGGCCTGACCATCCTTACCCCCATGTAAGCATGCCTGAGTCAAATTTGTACTGCACTGGGAGTATTTATCCCTTCCTAACTTCACAGGAATAATCCCAAATTTACTGGTTTTTTTTCCTCTACTTTTGTTTCTCTCCTCCCCAGTAGCTTGCCTTTTGATTTCTGCCCTTTTCAGGTGATTGCTGTGCCCGGAACATCCATCTTCAGCAGCACTAAGTAATCTAAACATCCTCCTTGAGTTACGGCAGCTCTGGTGTTACCTGCTCTTTTTTTAATCCAGAAAGAAAGATGAAGTGATCGGTATCAAACTACCCTGGAGGTGACACAGCTTCTCCCCCTTCCCCACGCGGTGTCTGTGAGTTTAAATTGGATTTTTGGACCAGCAGCTCCTCTTAGCCGTATAGCTGCTTATTCGCAAATACGATACATCTTCTGAGGACTTTCTTTTAGCACTTGGTTTGAATGCTACAGCGGTCAAAGAGTTGTCTTAGGGCAGATTACGCCTGCCCGGGGAAAGGTTACTGCGAAGGTTTCTACCCAGCACACAGGAAATCCTCTCACCCTTGCAGCTGAGCATGTTTTAGCATCTTTCTGAGTGACAGGCACTAAAACAGGCCAGTCTGAGGTCTCCTTTTTACTGAGGCACAGCTGGCTTTCTGGAACAGAATGTCAAAAATAGTATTTCCCTGCTGTCCTTAGACACAAAGCCGACACCTGCCTTTCTGAGCGGGCCGTTGTCCAGTTCTCCTCGCTGGCTGGGAAGGGAGCTTGGAAGTGACTGTTCCATCTCCACTGCGAGGGCAGCGTCATGCTCGGAATAAAGCGGAGTTTGCTATCGCTGCAGCTGTTCTGAGTAAGTCCTTGTTTACAAGTCTTAATCTGTACTTCCCCTTACTAAAGTCTTGCGCAATGAAGCTGATGCAACGCTAGTCAAAAAAAAAAAGAATTTAAAAAATCTCTTCGAAGTTCAAGTATCAGCTGCTGGTTTCTGAATAAACTCACTACAACCAGAAGCCTATTAAATGAGTTCACAGATGTGAGAGTTCAAAACCGACTTAAAATAATAATAAAAACCCTGAGCTGAGCAGAGTAACTCCATTGCTAGTGTTCACCTAGGTATCAAAACTATCTATTTCCTCTTCGCAAACCTCAAAACCTTTTACAGGCCATCACCAAGCCTAGGCTGGATGTCTTCTCTCTCTGCTTAGTGCACTCACGACTTCCCTGGGAAGAATCTATTACTGTTATTAGCTACCAAGTTAAGCACTCGAGAACCAGGAAATACCAAAAGGCAGAGTACGCAGATGGGGAGACAGGGAAGAAGGGGAAGAAGCGTGTCTGTGCTAGGCGGGAGTTCCTGCAGTGTTAGGGAGCCAGCGCGCTGCAGGAAGACAAGGTTTTACTCAGAACCTGGTCACTCTACTGATAAACTGGATTTCACCACCGCTGGTGGTTCCTGCATCACAGGAGGTGAGTTTTGCTTTTAATACCTGGCCGCTACTCACGTTTGTCAGGTGTTGTATGATAAACTGAACACCTTACAGCATCCCCTTCCATTCATGGTAGCTGAACAATCAAAGCTACCAAGGCGACCGGCGGGAGGGGTGTTTTCAACACCTGAGATGCTACGTAAGGCACAATGGAACATTTGGTTGTATCTCACACCGGATGTTCAGCAGCGGGGCACAGTTTTGCAGGGATGTCTGCACCTCATCTTAAGACCTGTCAAAACTGGAGTAACGCCTTCACATCTCACAGGTTTGGTGGCACAGAAGTGACAACAGTGGAAAAGAATGCCTTCAAAAAGGGCAGTCTCCCTTGCAGGTCATGTCGCGAAGTAAACAAACTGTCCTCTCCTTATCTCTCTCTGTCCTTAATACTCTCTCCCATTCCTCCCAGCTCACCACAGTCTAGTCTCCTATGCTATCCCCAACTTACTGTTCCAAAACTACTCTTTTTGCCCGATTTATCCCACTCCCTGCTCCTCAAACATCTGATTTCCGTTCTGTTATGTCATTTCAGCTTGTCCCTCTTCTCTTCAATCTTTTGCTTACTTCTAGCTGTCTCCACCTGCCCTTGTGATCTGTTTTCTTCTGGCCATCCTTGTCCCCGGATCCTTAACGCTCACTAACACAGACTGTGAAGACTCGGCCCTTACATTCTCCTCAACTCGGTGGTAGTCCCAATCTTCATCAAACTCGTGTGGTTTACCTGTCGTTTATTCCCAAACCTAGCACCTTTAAACCCAGTCTGTGCACTGTCTCAATCCGCTTCCATAAGAACAGATCCCGTTGCTATTCCACTGGTAGCCCACTGAACACGTGTGAGGGGAGCAGGGCACAGGGTTGTTAACGGACTCATAAGGCAGAGCAGCAGTAATCCAGCCAGCACCAAATACTGTGGGAAGTTAGCACATGCTTATTTGATGAAGAATCATGGCACGTTTTGGGTTGGAAGGGACTTTTAAAGGTCATCTAGTTGAGAAAGCGGCACAGGCCAGCCTGCCACCGCAAGCAGGCCCTGGTGGTGTATCCCATGTGGGACGTTTCCTGCTGATGTGATGCTGAACACAGCGCTCACAACCACCTCCAGCCACAGAGACTGGGGAAGGTTCCCCGCCCCATCCTGTGTATAGTGTATGATACCCAGACAGCGGTGGTGAGACCCGGCTCCTGCCAGGACGTGACACTGTGGCAGCAGGCTACAGCTTCCTTTCTCATGGGTTTTATACCTCTTTGTACAGTGACGATGATCACAGAATCGTTTCGGCTGGAAGAGACCTTTAAGGTCATGGAGTCCCACCATGAAGCCAGCACTGCCAGGTCACCACTAAACCATAGAATCATGGAGTCACAGAATATGTTGAGTTGGAAGGGACCTCTAAAGGTCATCTAGTCCAACCCCCCTACAATTAGCAGGGACATCTCTAACTAGGACAGGTTGCTCAGAGCCCCGTCAAGCCCGATCTTGAATGACTCCAGGGATGGGGCCTCCACCACCTCTCTGGGCAACATGTTCCAGTGCTCAATCACTGTTGTGCTGATTTAGCCATTTTATGCAGCCATCAGATGCCTGATCACACAGGACAACACTGAACTCAGCAACATCCCCTCACAAGTCTTCTTTCAGACAGTTCTGCCATAGGTTCCTGTGGGCCCAGCTCTTCCACTGCCCATTGTGGTGCCAGCATCGCCTGCTGGACACAATGGATAGAGATGGCTCCTGGTTAATATAATCCTGGCCTCACCCACCACCCGAACCACAACCACCCGGGTGAGGTCAGAGCCACAAAGACACAAGTGGGCCATGTTCTGCCTCTGGAACATGAAGTCAATCAGAAAAACAAAACATTCTGCTAGGTTGTGACTCATCCACAGGTCAACTCCAACTTCGCGCCCACAACTTAGGCCCCAGCACTTCAGTCAGTCAGTAAAAGGCAAAAAGGCAAGCCAGCATCACTAAGGTTTGTAAAATCAAATATTGAGATAAAAGCATGCATGGCTGAGTTTGGTATAAATGTTATACTTAATACACAGGAGGAAGATCATAAACAGCTTGGAGACAATTCTGTAATATTTCTGTTTGTTTCATTATTGTACCTTTGCCATATAAATGTCAGTTTTAGACAAGGGACAAGCAGAAATGATACATACTGCATTCCAGAAGGCATGGGCGTTACCTTTCACCATGAGCAATTCTGGTAATGCTAAATCATTTGGGAAGGTGAAAACTCTGGGAGAATGCTGACTGAGCCCTCAGTTCCTACTGGATTCCAGCTCATGTGGAGATCCTGAGTGTCTAGCTACAACTCCATGGAGAAGGCAGTATCCTTGTTGGGAAAGAGAGGGAAACACAGAAAAGCTTCTCTGTTCAGCTACATATACTGGCTAGAAGTATACTAAAAAGGGTTTTCTGGACTGCAGACATTAAAGTCTATGTTCATGATGGAATTCAAACACCAAAATAATTATAGAAGTCGAATACTAGAGTGTGGCTGAATGTTGGAGCCATGTCAGCTGCTGCATAACACTATAGGAAAAGTCTTGAGAAATGCTTAAGAAGTAAAATGTTGGTGCACAAATACAGCCTCCTACATCCTGCCACCACCTCATCTCTAGCCATCTTTATGAAAGATGAAGTTCTGTTGGAACTATACAGAGAGTATGAGGGGTAGCTTCTTCAACACTGAGCCACATCCATACATTATCTTGAATCTGGTCTCACTTTTCTTGTATTTCAGGTCCATGGTGCTCCCCTGTTTTCCATTCCCTCTCTTATGAAAAGTCAAGATGTTTCAAGGTACCTCAGCACTGGTCTTCATTTACTGGTATTCAGTAAATGTGCTTCGATGAAGGAAGGGTGATCCGAGGTCCTTCAGCAATTTCTTATTCTCTCCGAGTTGTATAGGTTAATACTACAGCCTGGTCCTGCAGTCCAGTCTGAACCAACTTTGAAATGTCTGCATCCTAAACACTTTTGCATGTACATTTCTAAGAACAGGAGTAAATTGTCCACAGGGTCTCTGTTGGCCTTTGTAACACAAATATGAAAACATTTACAGTAAGTTTAGTAGAAAATGCATCCAAAACAGCATTGAGTAACCCTGCTTGAGGAGAGAAGTGTCTATAGAGTCAGTGGGAACTGATACTGATGTCTCAAAGGACTTGGAAATACCAAGGACAAGGCAAACCAAAAAAAGGCATAAGTAAATATTTAACTGAAGACTGTAAGAACTTTCCCTTTTAGGTAAATCACTCTTTGTATCTGAGTTCATCCCAAGGTGAAAAGGACAAAAGGCAGTTAAGTGGGCATCAACCAAGTAACTCCAGAAACAAACAGTGTTGCTTACAGGAAAATCATTAACAAAGAGTAAAAGATAAGCAGTTTGAAAAAGGATTCAATAACTGATGACACTGCCTTACACAGAGATGAGAAGTGAATGTTCCATTGACCACATCTGATGTGAAACAGTCTGCTCCCTCCAGCAGACCACTCTGCAAGCACCCGCAACAAGGAGGTAGAGATAGGTATGTTTTGAAGGAAGGGCCATGAGAGATGCATCCAAATCCTGTTCCTAGGCAGATCACAGTGAATTTGGCTTCCTGAAATCAGTGCAAGTCCAATTTGTTCTGAAGCATATGTATATATTTCCATCCATCCATGCAGTTCCACTGGGTTCCTCTGTTGTATCCACACTCAGGCCCTGACAAAGTAGCTGGATGCTCCCAGGAGAAGAAATATGAAGCCAGAGAAGTAGGCACATGTCTTGCCACGATCCAGCAATAGTCACAGGCAGATGAACAATGTGTTATGTGGCCCTCTGGAAAAAATCAGTGCTTAGCTTCATTAATCTATTAGGATGACCTGGGAAAAACATGTCTGACTTTTATTAACTTACCCTTGCAGGAGAGCTTGGTTAATATATGGTAGGTACATAGTTCTTCCCAAAAGAGTTATTGGTAGGATGGTAATAATTCAATTCAAAAAGTTAAAAGGTGAAAAGCTAAAAGCTGTATCTCTGTGTAAAATCTGAGCAATACTGAAATCAACTGAAAGCTTATTGCTGCCTTTGATAGGAACTGGAGTTCAGAGACCTAGCTCCTTTTAAAGCATTTCAGATGGCAAAAATCTTAATTTACCACTGCTGGTTTTAAAGCTTCACAAATGACACTTTTATAAGGACTTATTTCACGATAACAAAAAAATTTCTACTGCGCTTTAACATTAAGCGTTGTGCAAACTCATTCTGGCTGAAAGGATGCTAATTTTTTATGTTGGATAACTCTTATGACAAACAACTAAAATATGCATCTGGAGCTCTTGGGCTTATGGGACTTAAATCATTAAAATATTCTGATGGGAAAAAAAATATGAGTACAAATAAAAAACCCTACACTTTTGCTCTGAGGGAAAGTTCATTCAAGGGTACAGTATTCAGGGCACACAAAACCACTATTTAAGCGGACATATGCCTCAGATGCACTATTTACATGTTCTGATGCCAAACATCTGTGTGTCTGTGTGTGTAAAGTTCACGTCTTCTACTGGATTTGGCCACATTTACTTTTGTAAATCCAACAGACCAGACCACACTGAGGGCCACTGGTTTTTGAATGGGTAAGGATCAAACTTCATAAAAACAGAGAACAGAATGCTAGAGCCTTTTTCACACCAGATGATACTGCATTATTACAAGGTTCAATTCAGCCATGAGAAGAGTTGGGCAAGTGGGTATCCTGCACCTGTGGTGCTTCCCTAAATTCAGGGACAATGCAAGAATTCTTTTTAAAATTACCTCTGCATTATAATCTGAATGAATATGTTAAAAAAGGCCTAGTGACACTTACATGTTTTATATGGGAAAAGACGCGGTGTTGAAATGTTTGTATAAAAAATGTGTGACCTCTGGACAACTTCAGCTGGTGTTGAAAACAGGCTCTATAATGCTCAGATGCTACAGCAATGGAGGAATATGGCAGCAAATTATCACAGCAAGTAAAAAGTAGTTTGCTTAAACCAGGGTAGGCCCCTGAGTCTAATAGTAATTCCAAGAGAGTGTTGCAAATGGCTTGAAACCCTTAGTGCTCATGCTCAGTATCTCCCTCTCTAGCAAAAAAAAAACAAAACAAGGGATGTGTCCTGGGCTGTATCCAAAGACGTGTGGCCAGCACATCAAGAGAGGTGATTCTGCCCCTCTACTCTGCCCTGGTGAGACCCCACCTGGAGAACTGCGCCCAGCTCTGCAGCCCCCAGCACAAAAAGGACGTGGACCTGTTGGAGCACGTCCAGAGGAGAGCCATGAAAATGGTGAGAGGGCTGGAGCACCTCTCCTATGAAGACAGGCTGAGAGAGCTGGGGTTGTTCGGCCTGGAGAAGAGAAGGCTCCAAAGAGACCTTATAGCGATCTTCCAATACCTGAAATGGGCCTATGGGAAGGTGAGAGAAGATCTGTTCTCAAGAGTTTGTAGCAACAGGATAAGGGCTAATGCTTTTTAGCTAGAAAAGGGTCCATTTAGGTTGGACATTAGGAAGAAGTCCTTTAATCTGAGGGTGGTTGATCCCTGGAAGAGGTTGCCCAGGTTGGTGGTGGAGGCCCCATCCCTGGAGACACTCAAAGCCAGGCTTGATGGGGCTCTGAGCAACCTGACCTAGTTAGAGATGTCCCTGCTTATTGTAGGGGGTTTGGACTAGATGGCCTTTAGAGGTCCCTTCCAACCTAATACATTCTATGATTCTGCGATTCTATTATTTTGAACAACCTTATACAGACACAGGTAATATAATCTCATAATGGACATTCCTGGCTCAGTAGGATCCCACACACTTCTACTAGTCCCTTCCTAACAGAGTGGGATCTTGAAATACCTCAGCAATGCCAATGACTGCTTGCTTGGTGACGCTGACATGCAGGGGATCGCACAGGGTACATGAATGCTAGGAAATGCCTGCTGAAATGGCTCAGCTGAAGTCAAATTATCTGTCTGGAGCATAAAAAAAGGGGAGGTTTCAAAACTACTTAGGGCACAGACCATAAAGGGAAACGTTTACAATCCCTAACTCCTCCTCTACTTAAAGGGCTTATGATTTATTTACATGGCATGTTTTATAATACATGAGAGATATCTCATGATCTGGGCTTGGATGAAACAACAAAAATGTAGGTACAAGTATGAAACACAGACCTCTGCATTTTTATAATATTCATATTTCTTACAAATACAGGATCCAAAGAAGGATGGAAAAAGGACTTTGGGAAGCTGCTTGCCAGGAAAACCCATGAAATATATGGGGAAATAACTGACTGTAGACTATCAGTTCCAAAACCAAAACCGTTGTGGTTTACATGACTATCTGAATAAAAGCAATATGGTTACTGTGACTTTGCCATCTGCCAGGAAGATATACCTCTGGTTTGTTTTAAGATTTTCTGAATAGTTCATCAACATGCAATTGCTGAAACTCTTCTCATAGTGCCTTGGAAAGGATCCACTTTCCTGTTAGGGTCAGATAAGACATTTTGTTGTGCAGATAGGACAGGTGAGGTTGGTTTATGTTGGTGTGTAGGGCAGCTCACGCGATGGGCAGTGATTCATTAAGCTGTAGTAACGCAGCCCATTTGTTGCATTCTGGTGCTCCCAGTTGGATGCCTGAAATGGAAGTCCCTGTGTTCCCCCTACCAAACCCCAAAGCTCAAGGTCTCAGTTCTGTTCTGCAATATGAAACCATGTACTCTGGCCTCTTCACAAGACTGCCTATTGTCAGAGCCCTTAGTAACAGCATTATCTTCATCTATCCTTCCCTTTTCCTGCTCTGTCCCTAGCATTAGGATGAAGCTACTTGGTATGTCTCAATTGGTTGGTCGTTGTGTACTCGCTTACACTGGCCTTCTACATCAGCACTTTTCATGCCCTACTCCTCTTTCAGATGTTTCTACTGGATTCATCAGGGCAATGTATACAAACTTACTTTCTGTACCTTCACCTTTCTCCTTTCCCTCTCCATGCCTTCTTCCTGCCCTCTGTCACTGCCCTCTTGTTGCTGTACCCTTTCTCAGGAGGTATCACAAGCATTTCTCTAGGAAACAGGCCCACACTCAGTGTGCTTGTTATTTTGTGGTGTATTCAGATAGTCATGTTGGAGCCAGGAAACAGTAGGAAGGAGCAAGGCAGGGAGAAAAGTAGAGGAGAGGAAAACAACCAATGGCTTTCAATAGTTCTGCCAAAAGACAGTCCAAGCTGCACCAAGCTGTTTGCCTCAGTGTAAATCACATCTTAGGGTTCAAAACATGCAATGGACCTTGCTCCTTATAAGTGGCATACTAACCCAGGAAACTGTCTGTTAAAAGGTTATCTCAGTAACTGCTGGCTCCTTTATCCTGAAGTCTTAGTTCACCTCTTAAACAGATGTTGTGTTCAAGCTATAGTTACTTAAAATTTCACTGCATGAATGAACGCGTGGCTCAGAGCTCTCTCAGAGCAAGTCGCTGATAGTTCTTGTTATCATGGGACTGTGTGACCCAGAGTTCAGGTTCCGTCTGGTAGGAGTCAGTGGCTTGGGCAAATGTGTGTAGCTATAGACCAAGAGATAAATCATAAGTCTGTTTTACAATGAATTCCAGTGTTTGGAAGCAGTGGAGCAATCACTATTAGAGTAAAGATTTTTTTCATCAGTGAGATTAAAAAAGGTATTTTCTTAATTCTTATCTAACATTAGGAAAACCTTCAAGGGAATATATAAGAAAGTCTGCTTCTGACAAGGTATCTTACCAAGTAAAAAACCAGGTCATTTGTATGTTAATTGGAAGTTTTATAACTGAATTTTCTATGGACTGATGTTTATCTAGAGATGGGAAAGTGATCCAGATAATATAATTCATCAGTCTCCAGGAGTGCTCCTGATGGGTGTATGTTAGTGCTCCATCCAGTCTAGCTGAAACTCTGACAATGGATGGAGTTTCCTCTGGTTCCTATAAGTACCAGTTTCTCGGCCTCGTTGTGCTTCTTGCATGAGAGCTGTTTGTTTTGGTTTGTATTTGTGCATTTTATTATTACTTAACTTGTATTATTCACCATTAATCTACTCATTCATCCCTATAGTCTTTTCCAGTAATACATTATGCAATATATCCAACATCTGGCATTTGGTATTTGTTCTCCCATCCCTTCCCTCTGGTTAAAGGCAAACGCAGTGCAGCACGCTCCTGAAGGAGCTGGGACTGAGTGTCTTCTGGGATTTGGGTTTGTTTTATTTTCTTATAAATGTTCATAATCTGGTGGATTTGTATGAGAGATGTTTGTGCTTCTTTTTGTTTCATTATGTGAGATAATACCAGTTTAGTGTACCTGCCTTTCATACATTAGTAGCATCCATGCTTTGTCCAGTTAATGAGAAAACCGCATCATCTGGAGTCAGCAAAAAAGGTTGGCAGGAGGTTAAAGAGGCTTCAGAGACCCACGTGCAAAGTCCAGCTCTGCCACAGCTTTCTACATGGTTGTGGGTGAACCATTGTGTAAAAAGAAGGAGCATCCTCCTTCTCCCACATGCTTCCTGTCTCACTTTCTATGCCATAAGCTTTCAGAGGACCTTGCAGCATATTTTTATAGCACCAAGCTTAAGTGTGAGTCTTATCTCAGGCATTTGAGCTAGGTTATCCTCAGAACAGGACAGCAGCAAGACCTTTTAGTAGCTGAGGCTCACGCTTTCAAGCTACTCGGGACTTTCCTCCCTTCTGTCAGCAGCCACATCCTTCAGCTACTGTTCCTGATCCACACCACTTCTAAACCTTCTCAGCACTCCTCTCTACTCTGTGTAGCACTCCACTAAGAGGATGTGGCTCTGCTTTAAGGAATTATTCCCATGTGAATTTTGTGTCACTCTCAAAGAAATCCTCCGGCTCTCCCAGATGGCACGCATTCATCTAACAGGCTCAGGAGCAAAGCAAGCTCAGTGCAAGCTGAGCTCATGGATAGAAGGCCAGATTACCTACACAACTCCATGCTTTTATCTCCAGGTAGGCAAGATGAGAACCTGTCCCGGCAACTAACCCAGGCAGAAGGGTGGGGAGGACAGGACAGTATGTACCTACTTCTCAAACTGCTTTGCAGAGTAAACAAAAATGCCTTCTTCCATCTTGATTGCTTCTCACCATTGGCCTTTTGTATCCATAAAAAGAGGTCTGATCTATCTTGCTGTATCTCTGCCAGGTTTGCAGGCAACGCACAGCCACCATCCAGTGTTGTTTTTCCGGATACAGCCTGTCAAAATGGAAGGAATGAGTCAGTGTTGTGCAGAGCAAGAACAACACAATTAGCACCTTTTTCATGTGTGTTCCTGCCTCCTTATCTTGCAGATGAGGGTTTTGAATTGTTGAGGTTTTCAGCATGCAGATTCCTAGATGTCCTATACACGGTCTTACCTGTGCATTGGTACTGATAGGATCCATACACATACATTCAGAGGGGCAGACATGCCCTTTAGGATAGTTAGGATAATTCTCCCTGTTGGCACAGATCAAGAGAGGTCATTCTGCCCCTCTACTCCGCCCTGGTGAGACCTCACCTGGAGAACTGCATCCAGCTCTGGAGCCCCCAGCACAAAAAGGACGTGGACCTGATGGAGCTTGTCCAGTGGAGAACCATGAAAATGATGAGAGGGCTGGAGCACCTCTCCTATGAAGACAGGCTGAGAGAGTTGGGGTTGTTCAGTCTGGAGAAGAGAAGGCTCCAGGGAAACCTTATAGTGACCTTCCAATACCTGAAAGGGGCCTATAAGAAGGCAGGGGAAGATCTGTTCTCAAGGGTTTGTAGCAACAGGACAAGGGGTAATGCTTTTTAGCTAGAAAAAGGTTGATTTAGGTCAGATGTTAGGAAGAAGTTTTTTAATCTGAGGGTGGTTGATCACTGGTTGAGCAGTGGTGGAGGCCCCATCCCTGGAGACAGAGGTCAGGTTTGATGGGGCACTGAGCAACCTGACCTAGTTAGAGATGTCCCTGCTTAGTGTAGGAGGGTTGGAGTAGATGGTCTTTGGAGGTCCCTTCCAACCCAATACATTCTATGATTCTATGATCTCAGTTGTACCTTGAAATATACCTCCTCAAAGGCCGCTTCCCAGCTCCAGCTTTGAAAGACTGCTAAAGCTGGTCATGGGAGAGAGCCCATGAAACACTCCTGCTACAGTCCCAGGTTCGTTTTCAGGAGCTGAACGTTGATGTCCTGCCAAGTTGGATACCTGGTGCTGGGAAAGCAGATGTGATCATACCCAGGGGGATGCTTATGCACTACAAATGGTTTTCTACAGGTGGAGTGATTTCTTTAATGCCTTGTGGTGGCTCTTCACATTTGCTGGGTAATTTGGGATGTGCAGCATCACTCAGGGCAATTTGACAAACTCATTTCAAAACAAGATTTTGATATATGATAATAAGAAAAAAATTGTCTTCAGCATTCAGACAGCAGAAGGAAAAATTCCTCTTAAAGGAACTTATGAAAGCAGTGGAATTGCTGTAGCAATTCCAGAGTTAATCAATGGAGATTTAAAGGAGTATTTCAGATGTTTCTAATCACTCATTGTCTCCCTCCAGTATCCCAGGGACACAGGATGAACAGACCCTGTGGTCAGAGCTTTCTTTGTTATTTAGGTGGGGGAAAAAAATCTAGTACTTCAGGCTTTCTGCACTCCAAGAATTCTCCCTTCTTTTCCTTCAAAGCTTGCCTCAGAGCCCACTCACTGGCAAAGTGAGTGCTCCCACCCTCTGTTAACATCTAAAATCTTTCATATGCAAAAACATTATCTGATGCTAAAGAGTCCCTGTTACCGTATGTTGCAGCTGTAAATGTCTTGCGCTTAGACCCATGAACATGTTGTTAAAGTGTTAGTTGGGATGTGGGTTCACAGAACATCGGTCACATCCTGGTAACTGCTGGAGGATATGCCCTGAGAAACATGGCCTGATTGCAGCGAGCTTGTTCCCCAGGCACTGGGGATGAAGCATGCAAAGGGCTGTTACCACAGAATAGCTGAAGTATTAGAAGTTCACTGCTGCTGAGCCTCCCAGCCAGTTGTTGATGTGACTGTATCCTGTTATGGTGATTCCCAGCACAAATCTCAAATATTCAAGTAGGACTTCTATCAGACAAACAAAATAGCCTCGGATAATAGGTAAAACAATCCAAAAGCATCTAATGGCATTAGCCTTAAAAAGGAATAGTTCATTATAAACAAGACTGTATTCTGAAACTAATTTTTGATACAGAGAAGTGAGTCCAATGTAATTGTTCTGGGTGTGGATGTAAAACCCCAGATCTGGCTTTGGCTCTCCAGCCCACTGAGTGTCTACACAAACACACTTCCCATATAATGTCTTTTCTGAAGTGTGATTCATGGCAAGCTAAAAAAAAGGTTCATGGGCAGGTAATGGCTGATATTTATTGGCAGGAGGAAAGAGTAGGTGAAAGGACTATTAAATCAAATAATAATAAACTATTCCTGCTGATCAAGGCTCATTAAATTTTTTATTAGTCTTGCCTGCAATTTTCTGTATATAGGTCTTGCAGACGATCTTCAAGCTGAGCCAAAATATGTATTGTGAATTATTCTGACCTTGCTCAGAACAGCTTTATATGTTTGCATGTGAGCCTATAAAAAACGCTTTCTCATAACCTGTATCTGAAGATTGCCAGGTGCATTTGTAACACTGAAAATATAGAACATCATTCACCTCCGGGGATTAAAGGCAGCACTATTTAATGACAGGGACTGCATGTGCTGCCCTTGATCACCACGGGCTATGCCCTAAGCAATCTTTTAAAAGGATTTTATACCACCACCAATGGCCCTAGGTTAATCCAAACAAAAAGAAGATGCAACGTCACAAGCTTCCACACAAACCAAGGCCTAAATTCCATAGGCAGCAGGGATGTACCTTCTTGTTACAATCTCTACATCAGTCCCTTTGCTGCCATCACTTTCTGTGCTAAATGTCAGTTTAGAGTCACCTCCTGTTACTGTGTGCAGCTTCCCCTACTCCTGGTACAGTGCCACGAGGATTATTTCTATTCATATCTACTGCACTTGCAGTCAGGAGACCTGTGACTCTCAGTGTTGTAACAGCTCAACAGAAAAGCCGACAGCCGGCTGAACATGAGCCAGCAGTGTGCCCAGGTGGCCAAGAAGGCCAATGGCATCCTGGCCTGTATCAGAA
>JAVSBS010011103.1:45611-66477 GCA_033124195.1 Coracias cyanogaster
GATGCTAGGAGAAAGGTTGGACTTGATGACCCTGGAGGTCCTTTCCAACCATAATGATTCTGTGTGATTCTGTGAAAGCTGATTACACTCAAGGACCTATTGAAAATCTGAATGGGAGAGATGTCCTTGGTCTTAGGGCAGCAGGCTGCACAGGTGAAACTCCTCCATCTTGACAAAGACTTCTCATGTGACCCTAAAAAAGTCACTGTTTAGTTATCATGTTGAACTCCTACTGAAAAATGGGAATCACAGGAGACTGGAGCAAGAATTAGCAGGTTGAAGATGGGAAGTGTTTTGGCACCATAGTTACAGAGGGCTCCTCAGGAGGGATACATAGCTAATGCAAATCAGACCATTTCATGACCCACGTTGATCAATTACAAATCTTAGGAAAAGATATTGTGAAAAAGGGCCAAGTTCAAGATATATTTAATATCTCACTACTTGTTTTTTTGGCTGCTGCTTTGGTGATCAATATATTATAGAGCAGGACTGTCACTTCCTATCAGAGTCATTGGAGTAATGCATGACTCTGCAATCTATCCAGCACATCGTGTGCTGCGTAGCTTATTAGCAATCATGAATATTCCTTACTCTTGCCTCTCCAGAGTTAAAGCTGAAAGGCATTTTCTCCTGATAAGGATCAGGGAACTGGCATACATGCAAACTTTAACACTGTGGTCTTTGGGAGACCTGGACAGTATGTAATGCAAAGTTTAAATTTATTTGTTTGGAGGCAAACTTACTGAAATAATAATAATACTTTTTCATCTTAGTCATGTCATTAAGTGTAAAACACTAGTAATTAAACTCTCCATTGGAGATCAGACCATGAGAGGTGCAGATACAGTGGTCCTTGACTACTGAAATTTGATCACTTATTGTTAATTGCTGGCAAAGAACATGTTCAGAAAGAGAACTAGAGATTAATAGGACTAACAAGGACTTACCTCCTTCCTCCATGTTTCTCCCTGCAGTACTACAAATAGAGCCTCCCATGGTCTTCTTTCAGGGCTCTTGTTTCTCTACTAAGGTATTGGATTGTCTTGTTCCAAAATGGGATATTGGTGGCAAACTGAAATGTCACAAGCCAAGTAGAGTATCAGAGTACTGCTGTCCACATTGGCTTAATTTTGTGAATTCTGGGCCTCGGGCAATGATTACGAGCTTAACAGCCCAGCTTTTCCAGTGTATCTGTTAGTTCTTCCCACATGTGCCACTACTTTCTGTGCCATGCTGTTGTTATGCTTACAGAGAAATGCCAACTGCTTCCAGCTGGGCTGATGGTCAGGAAAGGCATCTCCCCTCGCTTTCATTGATTTCATACCTGCTTCATATCATTTACTCTTTTGTAATTTCTTGATTTGAAACCGCTTGATTGTGCATTCATTAGAGCTATGTCATCTGGTGGTTTCCTATAAAATCTCTTTTATTTCTTCAGTTCCTTCTGTTTGCTTGTTACCACCACCTTCTGTAACCTTCCATAAATCAGGTAGCAAGTTTGGAAGGGGACAAGGATCACTTCTGACTTGGTTCTTTGTAGGTAATTTCCATGATACACAGGGCACCCACTGGTCTAGGCTGGATGTTCCACCATGCAGAGTACCGCTGAGTAATCTTCCCTGCCACAGTGCAGAGCATCCTAGCAGCTGTCCTACCTGAGCAAAATAAGCAAGAACAAAAAATACAGAGACTTTTACCCTTGCTTTGTTGTGCCCTAAAAATAAGATTTTCAACCGTGGTTTGGCTTTTGTGAACTTACACATTCTCATGGAGAAGGCCAGCTTCAAATACTGGTCTGAGAGACCCCTGAGCAAGCCCTGAATGCTGCAGCAAGTACTGAAATGATGCTGGGGGCATCATTGCGGGGTGTGGGGGGGAATACTTGGATGCTGCAGACTCCACTGCAGTTTTTGTAGAACATCAGAAGGAAACATGCATCCAATCTGTCTAACAGTACCACCTAAGCAGTACCCTGAATTCTATCCATCTAAGAAACATAGAATCATAGAATGCATTGGGTTGGAAGGGACCTCTAAAGGCCATCTAGTCCAACCCACCATAAGCAGGGACATCTCTAACCAGGTCAGGTTGCTCAGAACCCCATCAAACCTGACCTTGAATGACTCCAGGGATGGGGCCTCCACCACCAACCTGGGCAACCTGTGCCAGTGATCCACCACCCTCAGATTAAAAAACTTCTTCCTAATGTCTAACCTAAATCTACCCTTTTCTAGCTAAAAAGCATTACCCCTTGTCCTGTCGCTACAAACCTTTGAGAATAGAACATCCCCTGCCTTCCTATAGGCCCCTTTCAGTTACTGGAAGGTTGCTGTGAGGTCTCCCTGGAGCCTTCTCTTCTCCAGGCTGAACAAGCCTCAATTGTCTCAGCCTGTCTTCATAGGAGAGGGGCTCCAGCCCTCTCATCATTTTCATGGTTCTTCTCTGGACATGCTCCAACAGGTCCACGTCCTTTTTGTGCTGGGAGCTCCAGAGCTGGATGCAATCTTTTTAAAGTCAGAACCCACATAGTCTGTGTGGTCCACGGAAAGAGGCAAGTGCCTCTGGAGGTTTCCACCTAAATTCAGTGCCTAAACTTTGACAGGCCTTCCCACTGGCAGCCTTGAACAGCACCTTCAACAGCTCTCCAGTGACTGTACAGGAAACCCAGCCTATATATAATGGAGAAGAATAATTGTTTTGGAAATTTAGAGTGTAACATAGTTGCCTAAATTACCCAGACAAAACCCCATCCAGAGTCAATAGTCATGAGACCAAGGGCAAATTCTGCCCCAGGTAAGTAAAATTTACAGTTCCTCCTCCCACCTGCATTGTCTGTTTAAAACTCTGCTGCAGTGCAGATGTAGTAGGCTGCTAATATTTGATGCATAACACCCGTAAGGTGGCTGCAGGCCAGCAGTGGGTGGTTCCCACCATTTCATTAATGAGGTCTGTTACAATAATTCAAGATGATTATACACACCACAAGATCTTTGTTATTATTTTTTATTGTTATAACATAAAGCTGCATCGATCTAGATAGAAAAATTTTAGTTAAGTAATTGTTTCACGTTTCTTCACGATACAAAAAATGAAAAACCCCATCTTCAAGTAGGACATGGAAAGAGTGATGCGTTCAAATGATTATCAGAAGCAATGAACAGAAATCTGGGTTTCTGATACTCTGTCATATCACTAGTCAAAATGTCACCAGGGTGTTTGACCCTGAATGCCTCCATTTCTCTCTGAAAAAAACCCTGTGTCTCTCACGATGTTGTGAATCTTAATTGACTAATGTTTTCAAAGAGTTTTGTGCTGCTCAGATGAAAGACTTTTATAAATGCAAAGTATTATTACATGTTAAGTTCATGTCTGGAGCAAATTTTTAAAACAAACCATATGAAAAGCAGAATTAAGTGTGGAAATGCTGATCCAGCCATTAATTGCTTCACATTAGAGAGTGGGCAGAGGGTCTCCTTTTATGTTGTTTATTTCAAACAAACAACTCTGGGAATCTCCCGTGGAAACGAAATGCAAAAACCAAAGCCCTTTCATGGGTATTTTTGGTTTATCTCCACATGAATCTTAAATTCATCATGTGGAGAGAATGTGGAACACATTTTTTCCCCCCGTATACACTCGCTTTCCCACAACGAATAAAATCCATTTTCTTGCAGTTTGTCTGTTTGTTCACCCAAGGGTAACAAAATAACCCAGAAAGCAGGAACACCCTGTCCCTGAACCCTGTTGAAAGCTAAATAAATAAATAAAGAAAAGAAAAAGAGGGATGACTCGGAGGGTTCCCAGGCAAACCTGCCATATTTAACATCGTGTATATAGTGACCACCGACACACGAGCCCCAGAGCTCCTAATTCCTCAGCTATTGCTCATCAGTGAGTAATAAACCCTAGCTCGGTGACTCACACAGGCTCCGAAATGCAGTTGAGCGTGTGTCGGTAAGCATCCAGGTTTTAGAAAATGCGAGTGGGAAGGAGAAGATCTCTTCTATCTGCCTCCGTCAGAGCAGGGGAGAAGCTTGGCACGCTGTAAGGGAACTTGTGCACTATAGTTCCAGCTGTTGTTACAATCATACCAGAGGTTCCCAGCACATTCAGTACTCTAAAGGAATTTTGCTTCTGTATTTTTTAATCTTCCACCCTCCTTCTATAGACCTTGCTCTTTTTCAGATGTAATCCTTCAGTTGCCAAGATTTCACTGCTAGAGATGCAACATTGAACCAGCTGTTGGCTGAAACCCTTCTCTGGCTTCAGGAAAAGCTCAGCTTTTCCCCATGAATACCGATGTGGATACACAGAGAGGACACCAGCCAGCTTCAGTAACATGAGAACCTTTGCTGTAACTCAGTTTCTAAGCCATAGTGAACAAGGCACGCAAACCAGGCTTGTCACAAGTGGAGACATTCAAGGTCAGGCTTGATGGAGCTCTGAGCAACCTGACCTAGTTAGAGGTGTCCCTGCTTATTGTAGGGGGGTTGGATTAATGGCTTTTAGTGGTCCCTTCCAATCCAATACATTCTAAAATTCTATGATTCTATGCTTTTCAGTGGTTTAGCAACATCTAATGTCTTAGGAGCATTTTATATGGTTTTGGGCTTCAAAAGGGTCCTTCATTTGCTTCTGTTACACAGTTTTATTACACCACATGAGCAATTTGAGCTTGAGCAAGTGATAGTTTGTCTTGTGGCAAAGAGATGACAGCACTTTTTGCTTTTTTATTCTGGCAGTTCTGCTTGGAGAATTTGTTCTACTAAAGGCTGTTGCTTGCTGCGCTGAACCCCAATATATTCTGCTAATCAAATGTCAAAGAAGGGGAGGGTACTTAAGAGGTATTCGTGGCCAGGTTGACATTCACAGCTTCATTTCAGTGAAATATCCACTACTGCCTAGTACAAACCAATACTCCATCCACATACTGCTGCTAGAGGCAGCATCCATCCTATGGAAATGTTTTGATCTTGGCAGGTCTTCAGGTTTTAGAGATGATCTATAATTTGTTTGTGCACTTTGAATATGGCATGTCTCTCTACCTTTCACCCCTGCTATCCCTTCCATGGCCGGCTATAGTGATGGTGGGATACAGATATACAGTTTTACATTGGTTTTGATAGGAGGTTTGGACATGAAGATATTTTAATGTCAAACGGGTTCTTAAGATTCTGCAGGAGTGTCTCTTCATTTAAGAACAGCTCACTGCAATCTTTCCTGCTTGCAGATTTCTCTGTATTGGTGATGAATTGCCTCCACTCAGCCATGAAGAATGAGCTTATTCATCAGCATTGCACATGCCAATAGGTGTTAATGAAGTTAGACTGAGCTCCCTTGGGATGGACCTTTGGCTTTCTGTATCCTTCCCTTCTATTCTAGAAGTAACACAAATTAGTTCCTTGTTTAAGATTCATTATGGCATAAATTAGCCATTTTGCACAGTTCACCATTATAACATTCTATGTTTTCCCCAAGTAGTGGATGGCAATTCATAAAGCATTAACTTTCAGATGCAGCACTTTCTATGCATTAAAAAGGCTTTTGGATGCTTCCTAGATTTCTGCATGGACATGATAGCCTGGACGGATGTGCTGGCAGCCTCTGCATATTACAGCTACAAATAAAGGCTGTTTTTATTTTGCCTACTAATCCATTCATCCCCTTTGCAATGTCAAAATTCCCCACTGTGACCTAAAGAATGTCTATCTGAAAAAACCAAAACAAAACCCAAACCAACAACCCAAACTCATTTCTGCCTGGTACAGTGTTATGATTGCTGTTTTCTCTCCCTCCTTTTAAAAAAATCTCTCTGTGACACATAGGTCTGGCAACTTGCGCTGCAGAAGTTTACAACATCAGCAGAGCCAGCTGTTCACCCCCATGGCCAGAAGTTAATTTCTCAGAGCAGAGTCAGCAGAAGCAAAGATCCACTCAGTCCCCAGCAGCTTCAGTGCAATATCTGGAGCTTCAGCTGGAGCTTGGCAGGCCACAAATTTTTTCATGATGGGTGGCAGTTCTGATGAGAAAATGAACACATTGCTTAAAACTCCTTCCTACAATTAGTTCATGCATGAAGACTTCGTGACATAAAGTATATAACCTAAACTGTGTTATCCAAGGTGTGCATCCTGGGCCGCATCAAAAGAAGTGTGGCCAGCAGATCAAGAGAGGTGATTCTGCCCCTCTACTCTGCCCTAGTGAGACCTCACCTGGAGAACTGCGCCCAGCTCTGGAGCCCCCACCACAAGAAGGATGTGGACCTGTTGGAGTGTGCCCAGAGGAGAGGCACGAAAATGATGAGAGGGCTGGAGCACCTCTCCTATGAAGACAGGCTGAGAGAGCTGGGCTTGTTCAGTCTGGAGAAGAGAAGGCTCCAAGGAGACCTCATAGTGACCTTCCAATACCTGAAAGGGGCCTAACAGGAGGAACTGTTCACAAAGGTTTGTAGTGACAGGATGAGGGGTAATGGTTTGAAGCTAGAAAAGAGTAGATTTAGGTTAGACATTAGGAAGGAGTTCTTTAATCTGAGGATGGTTGATCACTGCAACAGGTTGCCCAGAGAGGTGGTGGAGGCCCCATCCCTGGAGACATTCAAGGTCAGGCTTGATGGGGCTCTGAGCAACCTGCCCTTGTTAGAGATGTCCCTGCTTATTGTCGGGGGTTTGGACTAGATGGCCTTTAGAGGTCCCTTCCAACCCAATACATTCTATGATTCTGAGACCTTTATATCTTCTCAGCAGACTGTCTGAGATTTCTCAGCAAACTAGCTAGATTAATTATTTGTAGCAGTGCAAGCTTTCCTGCAGTTCTATTAAATGGCCTTTTAAATTTTCATTTCCTATTTTCTATTTTTCTTGTCTCTGTAATAAATATGTATTTATAACTAAAAGCACTCAGGAAAAATGCTGTATGTCTAGAATGAAGCGATCAAGTGAGTGACAAGTCTGCTAAACTTTTGCTGGCATAAATAAGATGAATACTAATGTCAAAAAAAGCTACAATGATTTATATTGGTCAAAAATATAGGCCCCTTGACTTAAAAAATGTTTGTCCTGATTTATTTTAAGCGGCATAAGTGACTCAAAGTCTCCTAAAATTCGACCTAAAGACTTTCTGCAAGATTATCTTGGAGGTTATAGAATTGATTGAAGACTTGATGAACAGATAGTTTTTTGCAAACCTTTGTATTGCCAAAAAAGAGTGCTGAACGAGAAAACCAGCAAACATTTCTGCTTTAGTTATGTAAATAGCATGCTTTTATGTTGCATGATTTAAGAAGCCTGTCACTTTTTTTTTTCCTTTTATCATTGCATAGGACTCTGCACAACTCTTAGCTGGCTTTACACACAGGTTTTTTAAATGGCAGGGAGATGGAGAGCTCCGCTCCAGGTACAAGAGTGTGCCAGTGTCTGAGTACATCTGTACCTATTCAACAGCTCAGCTGACCTTTCAAGCTACTTCTCACTTTCAGCTGTTTACTTTCCTTATCAGTCCTGTACCTCATCAATATAACTTTGAAGAGCTCTGTCATGCGTAACTGGTTGCACTGCAAAGTTCAGTAGAAAGCTGCTGCCCTCTGTGAGCTGTTTATCGCTTGGAAATTTTGTGCTGGCATTTCTCCTTTGCCAAAGAGTTTAAAGAAAGCACACTTTCTTCAATCATTGCTAACGAGATGATTTCACTGCAGAGTTAATATAATTATGCAGAGGTCAGTTCAGTTAAAGTTCTAAAAGGGCTTTGCACCACACTGGCACCAGTTTCTTTAAGAGCCTGAGAAATCTTCAACGGATAAATTCTTCCAGTCCTTACTCTTACTACAGTTCATATTGGAGACTTGCCCACTGAGGAAGATATCCTTGGGGTAGGGGTGAGTATAAAGAGTAATACATAAATCTAGCACTTGGGAAATGCTCCACCTAACTTTACAAAGGCTTGTCTTCTAGGAATGAGAGTCAAAGAATGAAGGGATGACAAATGCCTGGTTGTAGAGAGAAGGGTGAAGAAATGCTTTGCATGCAGGCATGCAGGTTTCTTAATGATATTTTCTCTTTCACGATATCCAGGTTTACTTGGCTCTGTGGGCATTTGCATAATGTTCAGTTATGTACAACATGGTATTATTTTCTCATGTTGTAATATTCAAAAATAGCTATTTTTAAACCTCATGTTTTCACACATATAAATACAACGTTTAAAAATCATATTGGCAAAGCCAATGAATACAATGTTTATGAAGCATAAATCATCATCTCATTAAAAGCTTCTCACACTGTTTTGCCCTTTCATTGTACAGACTCATACTGCCCTAGAAGACTTAGGAATGTCAGAACGTGACCTAAAATAATTAGAATCATAGAATTGTGGGATGGTTTGGGTTGGAAGGGACCTTTAAAGATTGTCTCTTCCAACCTTCCTGCAATAAGCAGGAGCATCTTCAACTAGATCAGGTTGTTCAGAGCCCCGGCCAACCTGACCTGGAATGTTCCCAGGGATGGGGCACCTCCCACCTCTCTGGGCAACCTGGGCCAGTGTTTCGCCACCCTCATCATTAAAAATTTCTTCCTTATATCTAGTCTGAAACTATTGTACTGAAAAAGTCAAGTGCAAATGGCAATTTTGCACAGTCAAAAAAAAAAATGGTTCAGAAACATGTTATGCTTACTTTTGTGGCAGTAATCAATTATTTAAACCTCCTTTGACCAAACTCTGGTATGATGATAAATATTTTATTGCTTTAAAGCCAGAGAGGACTGTGAAAACTTTGGTTAGCATGAACTGTTAAACTTGCTGCACATCAGCTGTGCATGTACATGTTCCCATGCCATGGCAAATCCGAGCTCTTCAGAACCAGCTTATCCCAACCATCTGTATGCTCACCCTGCTCAGGCTGAAGATCACTGCCCTGTACTTTCACTTGTCATTAACCCGTCTCAAGCTGCCTTCACAGCAGCAGCGAGTGAGGATGTGCACGGGTGGATCGGCTGACATAGTAATTTTACCCCTCAGTAACTTGTGTAACAGCTCTTGTTCATGTGTCTGAGTCTTTGATCACCTCCTTGAATTCTTTTATATCACAAGGCATTATCAGGACATCTTTTTTTTTTTTTTTTTGTGAGCTGCAAAGTCTCAGCATCCTTTTAGTGAATCTATATTGTTAATGCAGTCTTTCAATTGCACTCGTATTGCCCTAGTCTTTCAATTCTCTAGCAAAAATAACGGTCCAGGTCAGACTTGTGGCACATTACTAGCTGGAGGGTCAGTTGTGCCCCTTCAAATAACAAACTGAATTCCAAGGAAAAAGATTATCCAACTCCTTTTTGTCTTCAAAACCTGCTGTTTAGACATGTATGATGTTATTAAAAAATAGCATTGGCATGTTTGTTAGATGTAAAAATGTACTCTTGTTCTGTATAGAGAACTATTTTTGAATTTAAAACATGACTAAAATATATAGGTGGACTATAGCAGTATTAAAGTCCTATTGAACCCAACTGTAAAACCTATGCTACCTTCTATGGAAGGAAGCTCAAAGCTCAAGCGTATGCAGAAAAAAAATCGGTTGTAAACTCAAAATTATGTGCTTGTGTTTCACTATAAACTGATTCTGTTTAGTAGAAAGTAAGACACTAAATAGTGCATTGTCTTTGCTGCTCTGCCAATTTCTCTGCAAGGATTTGGACACTGAGGATCATGCCTGTGCACTACAGGGTTAATGTACTGCTTAGGGCCTCTGCAGTAAGATGGTGGGAAAATAAAAAACCCTCAACATTTATATTAGAGAGGACAGGAGAATTTATTGACTGAAGTGTGTTTATCTCCATGCTCATTTTTCATTTTAAGAGGTGTAAGTATAAACCATCGTCATTATCACTTAAAACTAGCCAAAGCCAGGAGAGAGGTCCAAGAGTCTGATTAAGGCCTTAATTGCAAAACTGCAGATGGTTTTTGTCTGGACAACAGTGGAATCTCTCGCTGCTGGAGAATAACATTGTGAGAGCGTATGTCAAGGAAGCAAACTGTGACAAAGGGAGCCTAGTGACAGATGACAAAGTAAGCAAGGGACTGACAGCCAGCATGTATGGATCCTGTTCCCAGCTCCATCACTGTCTGAGTATGTGACCATGAACAAGAACCCTCTGCATGTCCCTCCGTCTGTAATGTGTATGAGAAAACAAGGAGTTAGCACAGTGGCGTTAACCATGCTTAAGAAAAAAAAAAAAAGACATCAAACTTTGTTGCATGGGACAGGCTGCAGTAATCAAGAATTTTAAGACCAGAGAGGATTGTTATCCCATTGCAGGGCTCTGCTATTTTATGGTGGCATGCGATCATCTGTGGTGCTTTGTCTGTGACCTTACATCTTGTATTTGTTAGAGATGAACAGAAGAGTTCTGGGGCTGCTGCATCCGGAGCAGGCTTTTGTGAATCCTTGTGGATTAAACACCAAGTATGTAATTGCTTGCAGTTGGGAAAGGCTGGTCTAGTGATCCCTGTGGTGTCTTCAAATCCCATGGTCTGCCCCAGTTCTGATGCCCTGTGTATATCATATTAATTGAGTCCATAACTTCTAACTGAGCTAAATCATACCTTTACCTATAATAGATATATTTTACTGTATACACACTACTCTACAGATATTCTCTCTCCATATGTGTATGCATATATATACATTCTATACAGCAATATGACCAAGAAGAGCAGTCTAAATGCTACAGCAGATGAAGATGTTATATGTCACCTTCTGTATGAGGAGCTCACTGTAAGCTATGTGTGATCCAGCTGGGTCTAGACTCTTCTATACCACTTACAGTTTTTCTTGCCACCGTTTGTTGTTTGGAGGGGTCCCAATTGAAACCCATGGCCCCTGTTGTGTTAGGCTTCCTGTGTCATGACAAACTTAAATTAACAGTCTGCATGGATAGACAGTATATCGTCTCTGCAAAATCTAATAAACCAGGAGACACAGGGCTGCACAATGCCAAGAATTCTCAAGGTATGTGCTTTGAAAGCCAGACCAATGTAAGTTTATAACTGCAGCTCAATTCATTTCCTGAGAGGAAAGATAAAGCCATAGAAGAATAGACGCTATAAGGTCCCTCTTTATATGTCAGAGATTCATTCTCTAGTAAGTTTAAAGAGTATTTCGTTGGCATTCTTTTAGATGCCAAACCGTTAAATGCAAGGCCACAGCACAAAGAGGTTTCTTAAATTACTGGAGGAATAAATTAGCTCTTATAACATGCTTCAAAACTTCAACTGCATTCTGTAGCAACCTGCAAATCCCCAAGTGTATATAGAATCCCACTCCACAAACCATTGTTTCCTTCCTGCTGCTGAAAAATAGCTTAAATAAAACCCTAAGAGCTCAATGCTGAATATAAGTGCGCATTTCATTGCCTTTACAGCTTTTTTCGTAACACTCTTTCCAGTTTTTTAATCAAGAATTTAACCATTGCTTCAATCAAATTGGTATTCAAGACAGGCTTGCACATCAGACAAAGCGCATTCATTTGCATCTGACAGCAAGTGCTCAGCATCTTGGAGATAAAGAATCTGAATCAGATTCAATCTTTGTTTTACAGTGCCAGGTACATTTTAGAAACCTGGCATTTGTGATTTGTGTCTTGCTACGTTGCAGAAAATCAGTCTGATGGCCATTGCCAGGCATTGGGAGGGAAAAGATGAGAAGCCCCCTGGCAAGGCACTGTTCAGTGTCTGCACAACAGTAGGGAGACAGTTCACGGCTGCAGAGAAAACCTTACTTCTACTTTTATAAATATACAATACATCCCTGCTCGGAGAAGCACATAAGCCAGAGTTTTAAAATGAAGGAAATAAAGTATGTGAAAGAGTCCATACATTAACAATAAAGTGTATGTGTGTGTGTGTGTGTATGTATATATTTATATACAACTTCCTGGAGCAGTGTATGCATGAGCCAAAAATGCTCAAAATACTGTGAGCTTGATAAAAATAACCTTTCTTACAATTCTGTCCTATATCCTCAGCAGTCATTAGTGGGAGGTCTTATATGCAGCCATTTCTGCAGCCCATTTAGACATGAGATATGATAGATTCAGCACTTCCCCCACTCCCCATCTTGGGCATTTGCCATCTGTTGTGGAAGGGGTGTGCAGGAATTCCCATCTTTGCCACTTGACCTGTTGTGTAGCAAGTGATGTGTGATTTGAGGTGACTCTGCCCCTCTACTACACTCTCATGAGACGCCACCTGGAGTACTGCATCCAGCTCCGGAGCCCCCAGCACAAGAGGGACGTGGACCTGTTGGAGCAGGCCCAGAGGAGGGCCATGAAGATGATCAGTGGGCTGGAACATCTCTCCTACGATGACAGGCTGAGACAGTTGGGGTTGTTCAGCCTGGAGAAGATAAGACTCTGGGGAGACCTCATTGCAGCCTTCCAGTATCTGAAGTGGCCCTACAAGAAAGCTGGAGAGGGACTTTTTACAAGGGCTGGTAGTGATAGGACAAGGGGTAACCCAAAGACCAAACAAGCAACCTCACTATCAGAATGTATCTGACCATTGGGGGTGGGAAGAAGGGTTTTTCCCCATGGTTCTAGTGTTATTAAGTGGCCCCAGTCCTCAAGTCTGAGATTTGAATATAATCATTGTCTTACAGCAGAGGAGTAAATATCCTGGGCACACTGAGGGCACAGCATGGAGAAAGGAGAAATTATAAGGTCATGCAATCAAGCTGAAATAGTCTATCCTATTCTATGAAGTAAAATGCCAAGGCAAAGGACGAACATATCCATCTAATCAATTTCACTCTGCAGTCCATTCTTTTCTGCAGGGACTATATCATTTATCCTAAAAAATATTAAAACATATTAAAAAATACATCTCTAGACAGCAACACAAGTGGAAGGAGAAGCTGGAGAGCATCCCTCACCCAAAGCAGACCTGAGCTTTGTGATGGGGACGTAGGTATGGGAGTGGTGTTGATCTGTAGATGGCACTGAACCAGTTGATCTTCCACTCTTTTGGAGAGTAATCCAGCTGCTGGTTTTTTATGTGAGAAGTGGTAGTAATGGTGATGATGTCACCATTTTAAAGGATAAAAGAGCTAATTTCTTTGAAAAAATGGATGCAGGGACCTGCCTTCTTTACTGAATAAATAGATTACAGTATACAAAAAATATACATTTTACAAGGAGTTACGTGGACGAGACGAGGGCAATGCGCACAAGTTACTCCTGGGGAGATTACAATAAGACACAACACGAAAAATTTTCACAAGGACAATCAGCCATTGGAATAATCTCCCCAGGGAAGCGGTGGAGTCCCCAACGCTGGGCAATTTTAGGATTTAGTTGGACAGGCTGCTGGTCTATCTTATCTAGATTATGCTTTAGACAAGAAAAGTTGGACCAGATGATCCTTGAGGTCCCTTCCAACATGATATTCTATGACTCTATAGTATGTACTACATACATAGCATGTAGTATATCCATTATATATACAATACACTGTGTATATAGATTTTGTATATAAAACTGTATCTATATCGCAGTATATATTATAGATAGTATATATTATAGATAGAAACATCTAGCTACCCATATATCTATAGAATAGTATATCCATACATAGGTAGACTGAAATGCATAGCTACCCACTGCTGCTCACACTCCAGAAACAGACTGACAAGCCCAAGCCCTTTCTACGGACTAACAGTTCATCCGAGCAGTTTCACCCCCGACCCGGCCCTGCTGGGGTCCCGTTCTTTGCCCCGGGGCCTCGGCCCCAAAGGTTAATAGAGACCATACAAAAGGCGGCGGGGCGAAGGCTCCCCTCAGGCCCGGAGGCGGCAGGAGCGCGAAGCCCCGTCCGGGCACAGCCCGTCACCTCAGGCCGGCCGCGCTACGGAGGTGCTGCCGCTGGGTCCCCGTTGTCCTCGCCGGAGGCGGGGCCCCGGCCGGCAGCCCCCTCCCCTCCGCCGCCGGCTGAGCCTTAACAGGTAATGGAGGAGGCGCGACCGCCGCGGGGTCGAGGCGGGATCTGCTTCCTGGGTTTTCTTTCGCTTCGGCGGGACCCGCCGCGCTGCGAGGGGCCGGGCCGGGCGCACCTGGGCACGGCTGGGCTGGGCTGGGCAGGGCTGGGCTGGGCAGGGCCGGGCTGGGCCGGGCTGGGCCGGGCTGGGCTGGGCGCTTCCCGCCCCTCCGGCCGCCTGTGTCCGCTGACGCCGTCCCCGCCCCCGCCCGCAGGAGCCGCGGCCCGGCGATGGTGCCGGTGTGCGGCGGGGCGGGCGGCAGCCTGCTGCGGATGGCGGGGGCCGGCCGGGGCCCGCTTCTGCTCATCGCCCGCGGCCGCAGCTGCCAGGGCGGGGGGAATCCGGCCACCCCCGGCAGGGCCCTGGCGGTCAAAAAGCGCGGCTACGACATCACCAGGAACCCCCACCTCAACAAGGTCGGTGGCGCTCGGGGGGTATTTTCCAGCGGCGCGGGTGGCCTGAGGGGGAGGGAGGGGAGAGGGGCTCGGTGGCGGCTGGTGGGGTGGGTGGGAGGTGGAGGAAGGTGCTTGACCTTCCCAGGTGGGTGTGTGGTAAGCGTGGGCAGCATGGCTGTGCCCGTCCCCAGAGTGCAGCCCTGCTCTGAAATGCTGGGGGAAGGTGGGGGAGCGGCCGCAGATCGGCGTGGGCAGAGCTCAGGGTGTTTTACAGATGTTCCTCAGCTGATTCAGCATCAGCCTCCTTTGGAGCTGCTCTCCTGGCTTCCCTCGGTCCACTGCGGTGGTGGACCTGGAAGAGGCTGTGTATGGCAGAAGTGCCTTTATTAGGACCTGGAGCCGTTTACCTTAAATCACAAGAACACCTCGGGTACTTTGATATATGTCCTATTAAGCGTATAGCGGTGGAACTGATCTTTTACACCTACATACACACGCATGTGTGGTTGTTCTTGTTTTAAAGCTTGCTTTCACAGCATATCCATAGCAATGTGGGTTCCACGACCAAAGCGAAGTGTTTTGCTGGGATGAAGATATATGCCTTCTCAATACCATGGAAACCTCAACGTTGTTTAAAACAAAAATAAACAGGAAAGCTTTAGGAGAAAGGCTCTCAACAAAGTTAGCAAGGTGTGTAAGTCCTGAGGAAGCCGGTGTGGCCTGGTGGAGCTGGAACATCTGGCAGACAGTGGCCTCATGATGATTATATTGTCATGGCGCATCACGTGCCGATGACTGCCATCTAATCGGCATGCCAACCTATTCCAACCAGCAAAGTTACAAGTGGATGGGCCACCTATAACCTGGAAAGTGGCATGCGTGCACTCGATAACTAGCCCCACTCTGCTTTCACATCCCTTTCCTTAATTGCAGGGGAGGGGGAAATAATCTGTGGACAAATTTTTGGATCACATCTGTCAGATGTGAGAATGTTGGGTTCCGGTTGTATTAATATTGCTGGAAATAACTACAAATACATTGATTACTGTAAAAATAAGCAGATATTAAACATCGTATTGATAGTCAATGGGTCTGCAACTATTTATCATCTGCTTGGTATGCCGTTAACCAGCGTATGAGCCTCCTGTGTCTTCTTCTGGAAGTGAGACTGTTTGGATGACAACCTTTACTTTGTGTAGTACATGGTGCGCTGGACTTGCATCTCCTGATGCCATTTCAGCATCCGTAGACGTGCACCCCTAAGCTCTAAGGCACACGATGACACAGGTTGTTACCAAATCTGCAACAACTTTGTAGGCAAGCCAATTTGAATTGTTACACAGTGTGTGTCTGGAAGACTGAGGAGAAGAGGAATTGCCAACTACCCTGTAAGCAGCGGTAATTCATCAGCATTAAGTGGTTTTGATAGGTTTTTCTTCGACATCTGGCTTGCTCTTTTTGGTGTTTGGTGACAGTTATAAAGAGTAACATAGATAATGTTTCTAGTAGTCTTACATAGATCAGTTAGAGATGAAAAATTAATACTTTGACTTTTGCTCAGTGTAATGCAAAAACCACACAAGTGGTTGAGTCTATCACATTTTAAGTTGATCTGGATACCCAGAAGTACATTTTGAGTGTCCTATTTGGTAATTTTCAGAACTGAGGCTTTTCTAAAGTGTTTTCCCCCGTCCAGTAAAATAAGTATTTTTCTCTAAGTCTAAATGGAATTTTGATCCATGAGGAGAGAAGGGAAGAAAACTTCTGTTAGAGGTGAAGTATATTCTAGTGTGTGCCATGTTTAATTGGCCATGAGACATCTCCCAGATGTTCTCCAGCCTGGATGTTTGCTACTTATGTTATGTCCTTCTGTCAGTACAGACCTTACATTTGTTGATATATAGTCCTCTACAGACCATCCAAGTGAGGACAGAATGGCTGGCGTCTGTGGTAAGAGGTGAGGACTGCCTGTTTATGCAGCTAGGTAACTAGTCATTAGTAAACTCTGAGGCAGCTTCCAAAGTTTTCTGAACAGACTTCTGTTTCTTTGTTGCTCTTAGCTATTTGTTGTGGTATCTAAAGAATTAACTGTGTTAACTGCAGTGGGATATTTCAGACAGTTCATATGTCATCAGTGTACAACTGACCCTGTGGTCTGCTGTGCTGCAGTGTTGTAGGTCAAAATTAGGGATCTCAGTAGGTTTCCAGCTGTTGTACTCTCATCACATAGCAACTGCTGGTTACCCCTTTGGTAGTTAAATGTGGGCATGGGTTATTGCTGTTTTTCTGCAGTGATCTTACTTTAATCCAACCTTTCATCTGATTGAAGGCAGTTCTGCAGGGAATAATCCTTACATCTCTCCAAGAAGCTCTGAAAAAGTTTTTCAGAAGTGAGGCTTTAGGCAGCAAGTCTTTTGCTGCTTTACTTAATGCCCTGGCTCTTTTATAGCTTTAGGGTGAAGTGTAAAGTGTCGGTCTAAGGCTATGAAGTGTGTGGTATTTATTCGATGAAGGGAACTATGTTCTCCACCAGAATCACAGACAGATTTGTGGTCTGAGGTTATTGATCCAAGTCTTTGCTTGCTCACTAGGTTGAAGGTGCTTTGAAGAAGCAGCAGATTCAGAAGCCACTGCTGCCGGGTCCTCTGTAATACCCTTAAAACCAGGCTGTCCTCTGACAAGCTCCTCTGTTTTCCAAATCTGCCTGAGAAGAATAAAAAATAAACAGGAAAAACTAGTGATGGATGTAACAAATTTGCAGTTGTTTCTTTCCTGTAGTCATTGTTTACTCTGTGAAGTTGGCTGGCTTTTCTGATGTAAAGGAATTGAATTCCTAAATGTTGATCAAGGGTGCCAACGCTATATCAAGCATGAATTGTATATTAGTTACGTCCAGTCCTTAAATTAGTTGACCAATCTTTGGTCAAGCTTGCTTGACTAGGTATTTTGGGGAAAATTTAGAGAAAAAAATCTGTCTTGCCATTAAGGCAAGACTGCATTCCATCTCTGAGATTGGGTTTGATTATGTGTGACATTGGGGAAGTCACATGCAAGGAAATCTTGTAGCTTAAATCCTCGGGCAGTAGGAGGAGCTTTGAAGACAGAACTGGTGATGCTTCCTTTGTGCTGGTGAGGCTTTAAGTGCACTGCACGTTTCTGTGCTATTCAAATACTGAAAGATGGGGCATTTCTTACCCACCAACAAAGTTGTCTTGTGTTTGGTGTGGTCAAGGCCATGCTGTGTCCTCTCTCTGACACTGCTGTCGGTTCTTAAGATATATGCAAGATATTCTGCTTATCTTGGATGTGCTGTTCATGATTCCCCAGTTCTTGCAGGGAAATGGTTCCATTCACGTGCCCTTTCTGTGTTTTAACAAACACAGACTGAGCTGGGCAATTCCCAGTTTGACCTCACACCTGTAGGGACTCAAAAATCCTGTCTTTGTCCAAAATAGACTGTAATTTTGCTCGTGACATCTGACTGCACTGTTCACTTGGAAGGTTGATGGCACTTCACACATTTTGCTGGAAGTCCTAATTTTGAGATAAATCATGCCTCCTTGGAAATGTGCCATCACAAATAGATGCAGCACTGGAGGTCACAGTTTGTTTTCAGAGTGGCAGGATATTGCCGTATTTGAAGAGCTGAGGTACTATGTTTAACTTTTCTGCAAGATGAAGTGCAGAGATCAAAATTTGAGGTCTTCTTTGTACAACTGGCTAATACTTGGTACTTTTTCGATGTGTGTGCATGCTCTGCATTGATTTTCATGGAATGTGTCATAATGAATTACTAAAAAAAAAAATCGCCAGCAAAACAAAATTACAGGTCTGGATCTCTAAGAATGAAACTTTAAGGACTTGTTATAGGTTTCTGCAGCATTTTTGGAACGTGCTGCTGTACACAGCATTAAAATGCAGAAAGTTTGTTTGTCCTTCGGCTTTGAAGGGATCAGAGTTGAGCAAACTGAGGGCTCTTTGAACATAGTGTCAGTAATTTGCCACTGCAGCTGAGAAAAAGTGATAGTCTTGCACGTGGCTGCACTTGGCAACCCTGGTGACACACGCCTGAAATTACCTGGATTTGTAAAGTGATTGCATTTAAACAAAATCAGTAATGAGCACAAGAACAGTGCATATGAAATGGCAGTTGGCAAGATCAAATCAAGACAGGATTCTGTTTTCAGATTAATAAATCTTACCTAAATCTGCAAAGTTTTATTCTTACAACTAGAATTTCCAGTTGGCTGGTTCAGGTCTCAATAGACGTTGAAGCACTGAGGTGGGCACAGGGCTTTACGTGGCTGTGTGACTACCAGCATTTGTTAGTTTACCATCTGTTTATGTTCTGCAAAGTGAAAGTAAGAGATGAGCAGAGTTTGGAGGTTCCCCTCTTCTTCCTCAGGAGCTATTTGGCCAAGTCTTAGCGGGCAAACTTTAGACTGGACAAGTTCATTTTAAAAAAATAAATCCCCTGGCAGTTACTGAATATTGAACTTAAGTTCTCAAACTGAAAATAATAAAAGGATGAGGGTGTGTAGGGGAAAAGTATCCTATACCTGTGCTATTTGCTCTTCTTAAGGTTTATGGCTGCTGCTGGATGCAGCAGCTCGCATAGGGCATCCTGCCATCATCGATGGGATACTTGTGTAGATGAAGTGACCCGGTGGGACTCTCATGTTTCTAGGGATATCAGACAAGGCACTTTCATGGCCAAACTCTGCAGCACATGGACCGCTTCAGATCTGAGCCAAACCATAGCTGAGAGAGAGGTCGGTGGTAAATCATGGTCTAACTCTAGAAGGGTTGAAACATGAGTGGGCTGGAACACTGTGCAGTGTCTTGAGTCTTCAGTGGTGTCCGGAGCACAGAGTCTGTTCTAATATTTTGACTTGTTCTTTATTTCATCAGTCAAGCCTAGGTGTATCCCCACTGACTTCAGTGGAAGCAAACTCTGAGGAGATGAGCGTTGTCCCAGTATTTTGGCAGATGTGGTCGTGTTCTGGGAATATGATTGCTCAGATTTGTTTTGGCCTTCATCCTGGCATGTGGAGTTTCATTTTTGGTTGCTTGGTGTTAATGTCAAGCATACCTTTTTTTTTTGAGTCCCAAGTATCTTTTGGTAATGGCATTTCCTAATGTTTTGGTACCAAAGAACTTCTTGTTATGGCTTGGTCAGCAAACTGGGCCCTGACTAAGACTGTTGGTGTTTCTGGTATTGGCAGCAGCCGGCAAAAGTCCCTTTGCTTCCCCAGCTTGGATTCTACTCTCTCTCCCTTCTCATAGCCAAACCGAGAGGCCATCTGCCTTCCTGTCTGTTTGCATAATCCCTTGCCAACACTGTCACTCTCCCCGTTGGGACAGCAGTCATTCTTTGGGAGTAGAGCTCTTGTGGAAAAGCTTGGAAGTGAAGGGAAAGTCTGTTGCTGGTGAGGTGAGAAGGGTGCTGATGTGCACCCTGCCTCTGTGTTTTGCTAACCCTGTGATACGTTGGTTCTTGTTTTGCCTTTAGCCCTGATGAATGCATTGAGAGGTGCTGGAAGTATTGATTGGGCAGCTTTTATAAGTGCTGAGTTTATGCTTGCGATCACTAGAAGGTACTAATAAAAGTAGAGAGTGTTTGGACCAAAATGCTGTATCTGTTTTCTGAGTGGTTTATATTATAAAAATACCTTTAAAATTGCTTTCAAGTTGTGGAAATCCATCAGTTTGGCAGCTGCCTATGTTGCTTTCTTTTTTATCATGCCCTTTCTTTTACAGAAGCCTTAATCCTTACACCAGGCATGTTTTAGTGACTGAATGTAGCTCTTGTTTCATACGTTTTTTTGGCACTTGAATAAGAATTGCACTTAAGTAACACAAATTGTTTGATAAATAGTGTGAAAATTGATATTGTTGCAGTTAGAATGGATCTAGGGGTGAATGTTACAGCTTGCTCAGCATTTCTGTTCATTGCATCTAGTGAAATGTGTGGCAAACAACCAGTTAATTACTTTAGAAGCACTGTAGATTTTGGCGCGAAGACTGAGCAATATTATACGTGGGGCTGGTCCTGTAAACAGCCTTCACTTCACTGACCTCAGAAGGCTTCAAGCCTTGCCCTCTGTGAGCAGTGTGATACGTGATGGTTAGAAGCTGTGTGCTGCTATACATTGAGATAAGTCATTGATCCTCATCAGAATTAGCAACGATTTAACTGAAGCTGCCAAAAGACAGTGCTAATTCACAAGATGAAGTGAAGAGCAGTAGTTTGTGGCTTGGTTTTGATTTCAGATGGATTTGCCATGCAGTAAGGTGCCTACTAGAGGTGGGTCTGGCAGCTTTGTGGTGTTGTGTGGCAGAGTTTGACCTGTGAGGGTGGTGAGACACTGGCACAGGTTGCCCAGGGCAGCTGTGGATGCTCCATCCCTGGAGGTGTTCAAGGCCAGGTTGGATGGGACCTTGAGCAACC